>JALJEH010000034.1:0-2500 GCA_023631565.1 Gymnocephalus cernua | reverse complement strand
CCTAAAGGATCTTCAAGAAAATACCTCCATTGTCCTAAAACCCGCAGACAAAGGCAGTGCAGTGGTTATAATGGACCGCTCACAATACATTCAGGAGGCACAAAGACAACTGGACGACACCAATTACTACACCCCGTTACCGGAGCCAATACAGGACAGTACAGCATGCCAAATACAAAACATTCTGGACATTATGACCCAGAAGGGCCTCCTTTCAAAAAAACAAAACACATACCTGAAAGGAAAAAATCCCCCACGACGAAGACTTTTTTACCTCCTCCTGAAGATCCACAAAACACCTGAAAGTTGGCCAATTCCTTTCAAAATTCCCCCAGGACGACCGATAGTTTCCGACTGTGACAGCGAAAGCTACAACGTTGCGGAATTCCTTGACCACTACCTGAACCCCCTTTCCAACCGACATGACAGCTACCTCAAGGATACCTATGACTTTATCCAGAAAGTGAGGGACCAGACAGTGGGAGAACACTCGTTGATCTTCTCCATGGATGTTGAAAGCCTTTACACAAACATAGAAACTGACCGAGGTCTAGAGGCGGTACAATGCAAAATGACCAGATACCCAGACCCATCACGACCAGACTCATACATCCTTGAACTACTCCACATCAGCCTGACTAAAAATGACTTTGACTTCAATGGTAGGCATTACCTCCAAATAAAGGGCACAGCCATGGGCAAAAAATTCGCCCCAGCATATGCCGACATCTACATGTCTATCTGGGAGGAAACTATTCTCCCAAAATGCCCAAACAAACCAACATGCTACTTCCGGTACCTGGACGATATCTGGGGCATTTGGCAGCACTCGGAGGAGGATTTCAAACAGTTTGTCACAATCCTTAACTCTCACCATCCTACCATCAAACTGAAAGCGACCACCAACTACTCAAGCATAGACTTTTTGGACGTGACCACCTTTAAGGGACCAAACTTCTCACTGACAAAAAAACTTGACACTAAGGTTTATTTTAAACCAACTGACTCACATGCCCTACTCCATACTACTAGCTTCCACCCAAAACACACCTTCAGAGGTATACTAAAATCACAACTAATACGGTTCCACAGAATTTGCTCCAACCAAGACGACTATGAAACAGCCACAAGAACACTCCTTGACGCCCTCCGGAAAAGAGGGTACCGCAGATCCACTTTTCGGTCGGTCCAAACGGAGGCGTTACAATCAACACAAACCCCATCGGCACGGGAAGACAAAAACCTGAACATTGTCCCCTTCATAACACGATACTCATCTTCTGCAATCCGGGCCTCCAAAATAATAAAGAGCAATTTTGACCGACTAATGAAGGGGACACATTTTGAACGACTCAAAATCATTTCAGCCCACAGGAGAAACCCCAACTTGAAGGATCTCCAAAACTACCCCAGCCTAGGGAACAACCCCGCTCTCCAGGTAGATGTCGCACCGCAACCAATCCCATCACAAAACACACATATCCCATACCAAGGGACATCACACTTAAACACACAAACTGTGTTTACATGATAGAATGTAGGAGATGCGGTAAAACATATGTTGGAGAAACTAGGAACAGTCTGTCCTCCCGTCTCTCAACCCATCGCTACAACATCAAAAACAACAAAAAAGAAAACACATACCTCACAAAGCACTTCTCCCACCATGGGGTTGAAAATCTGCGACTACAAGGACTACAACACAACCCAGACTGGACAACTGAGGAGAGAAGAAAGGCCGAAAGACAATGGATCCGAAGAATAAATACCCTACACCCTAATGGTTTGAATGCATCATATTACGGGAATTAGTACCTATTCATTTTACACTGTACATAGTTTAATTACCTGACTTTACTGTTCCTTGTTACTGTGTTCCCCACTGCTTTTACTGTTCTGATTGTGGTTTTAATCAGTCTGTATTTGAACGTTTGTGAACTCTAAAATAAAAAAATAAAAATAAAATAAAGGTTGGAATAGGACTCATGACGATAACGGCAAATACTCATATTACATATGAGGAGCCTACTCTGATGGTCCCAATTCCCCTTTAATAAGATAAGTTATTAATCCTTTTAACAGACTGATAACTACAAGAACAAGAAAAGCTCTCTTTTCTCTACTTGGAAGCTTAGTGGGAATTAGAGTTTCCTCTTACGACCTTGATACTATCTCCCTCTCACCCCCCTGGGAATACTCCCTGGGTGGTGTGCAGGGAAGCAGAGTATGCCTAGACCGGCAAGGGAGTGTGGCTGCTGCAGACACGGCGCCCCTCCTTTTCTCTGCTCTCTCTCTCTCTCTCTCTCTCTCTCTCTCTCTCTCTCTCTCTCTCTCTCTCTCTCTCTCTCTCTCTCTCTCTTCCCTGAACCTAACCCTAACCCCTAATTGTGATGCTTAACACTTAACACCTGACCTTAAATCCTAACCCTGACATCTAACACCTAACCCTAACCTTACACCTAATTGTGATGCCCTAACACCTGACCTTAACATCTAATTG
>JALJEH010000033.1:79333-254333 GCA_023631565.1 Gymnocephalus cernua | reverse complement strand
CCTAACCCTAACCCTAACCCTAACCCTAACCCTAACCCTAACCCTAACCCTAACCCTAACCCTAACCCTAACCCTAACCCTAACCCTAACCCTAACCCTAACCCTAACCCTAACCCTAACCCTAACCCTAACCCTAACCCTAACCCTAACCCTAACCCTAACCCTAACCCTAACCCTAACCCTAACCCTAACCCTAACCCTAACCCTAACCCTAACCCTAACCCTAACCCTAACCCTAACCCTAACCCTAACCCTAACCCTAACCCTAACCCTAACCCTAACCCTAACCCTAACCCTAACCCTAACCCTAACCCTAACCCTAACCCTAACCCTAACCCTAACCCTAACCCTAACCCTAACCCTAACCCTAACCCTAACCCCTAACCCTAACCCTAACCCTAACCCTAACCCTAACCCTAACCCTAACCCTAACCCTAACCCTAACCCTAACCCTAACCCTAACCCTAACCCTAACCCTAACCCTAACCCTAACCCTAACCCTAACCCTAACCCTAACCCTAACCCTAACCCTAACCCTAACCCTAACCCTAACCCTAACCCTAACCCTAACCCTAACCCTAACCCTAACCCTAACCCTAACCCTAACCCTAACCCTAACCCTAACCCTAACCCTAACCCTAACCCTAACCCTAACCCTAACCCTAACCCTAACCCTAACCCTAACCCTAACCCTAACCCTAACCCTAACCCTAACCCTAACCCTAACCCTAACCCTAACCCTAACCCTAACCCTAACCCTAACCCTAACCCTAACCCTAACCCTAACCCTAACCCTAACC
Organism: Gymnocephalus cernua; assembly: GCA_023631565.1. NCBI lineage: Eukaryota > Metazoa > Chordata > Actinopteri > Perciformes > Percidae > Gymnocephalus > Gymnocephalus cernua. The sequence goes on along the minus strand of JALJEH010000033.1, from coordinate 253,533 downwards.
CTAACCCTAACCCTAACCCTAACCCTAACCCTAACCCTAACCCTAACCCTAACCCTAACCCTAACCCTAACCCTAACCCTAACCCTAACCCTAACCCTAACCCTAACCCTAACCCTAACCCTAACCCTAACCCTAACCCTAACCCTAACCCTAACCCTAACCCTAACCCTAACCCTAACCCTAACCCTAACCCTAACCCTAACCCTAACCCTAACCCTAACCCTAACCCTAACCCTAACCCTAACCCTAACCCTAACCCTAACCCTAACCCTAACCCTAACCCTAACCCTAACCCTAACCCTAACCCTAACCCTAACCCTAACCCTAACCCTAACCCTAACCCTAACCCTAACCCTAACCCTAACCCTAACCCTAACCCTAACCCTAACCCTAACCCTAACCCTAACCCTAACCCTAACCCTAACCCTAACCCTAACCCTAACCCTAACCCTAACCCTAACCCTAACCCTAACCCTAACCCTAACCCTAACCCTAACCCTAACCCTAACCCTAACCCTAACCCTAACCCTAACCCTAACCCTAACCCTAACCCTAACCCTAACCCTAACCCTAACCCTAACCCTAACCCTAACCCTAACCCTAACCCTAACCCTAACCCTAACCCTAACCCTAACCCTAACCCTAACCCTAACCCTAACCCTAACCCTAACCCTAACCCTAACCCTAACCCTAACCCTAACCCTAACCCTAACCCTAACCCTAACCCTCCTAACCCTAACCCTAACCCTAACCCTAACCCTAACCCTAACCCTAACCCTAACCCTAACCCTAACCCTAACCCTAACCCTAACCCTAACCCTAACCCTAACCCTAACCCTAACCCTAACCCTAACCCTAACCCTAACCCTAACCCTAACCCTAACCCTAACCCTAACCCTAACCCTAACCCTAACCCTAACCCTAACCCTAACCCTAACCCTAACCCTAACCCTAACCCTAACCCTAACCCTAACCCTAACCCTAACCCTAACCCTAACCCTAACCCTAACCCTAACCCTAACCCTAACCCTAACCCTAACCTAACCCTAACCCTAACCCTAACCCTAACCCTAACCCTAACCCTAACCCTAACCCTAACCCTAACCCTAACCCTAACCCTAACCCTAACCCTAACCCTAACCCTAACCCTAACCCTAACCCTAACCCTAACCCTAACCCTAACCCTAACCCTAACCCTAACCCTAACCCTAACCCTAACCCTAACCCTAACCCTAACCCTAACCCTAACCCTAACCCTAACCCTAACCCTAACCCTAACCCTAACCCTAACCCTAACCCTAACCCTAACCCTAACCCTAACCCTAACCCTAACCCTAACCCTAACCCTAACCCTAACCCTAACCCTAACCCTAACCCTAACCCTAACCCTAACCCTAACCCTAACCCTAACCCTAACCCTAACCCTAACCCTAACCCTAACCCTAACCCTAACCCTAACCCTAACCCTAACCCTAACCCTAACCCTAACCCTAACCCTAACCCTAACCCTAACCCTAACCCTAACCCTAACCCTAACCCTAACCCTAACCCTAACCCTAACCCTAACCCTAACCCTAACCCTAACCCTAACCCTAACCCTAACCCTAACCCTAACCCTAACCCTAACCCTAACCCTAACCCTAACCCTAACCCTAACCCTAACCCTAACCCTAACCCTAACCCTAACCCTAACCCTAACCCTAACCCTAACCCTAACCCTAACCCTAACCCTAACCCTAACCCTAACCCTAACCCTAACCCTAACCCTAACCCTAACCCTAACCCTAACCCTAACCCTAACCCTAACCCTAACCCTAACCCTAACCCTAACCCTAACCCTAACCCTAACCCTAACCCTAACCCTAACCCTAACCCTAACCCTAACCCTAACCCTAACCCTAACCCTAACCCTAACCCTAACCCTAACCCTAACCCTAACCCTAACCCTAACCCTAACCCTAACCCTAACCCTAACCCTAACCCTAACCCTAACCCTAACCCTAACCCTAACCCTAACCCTAACCCTAACCCTAACCCTAACCCTAACCCTAACCCTAACCCTAACCCTAACCCTAACCCTAACCCTAACCCTAACCCTAACCCTAACCCTAACCCTAACCCTAACCCTAACCCTAACCCTAACCCTAACCCTAACCCTAACCCTAACCCTAACCCTAACCCTAACCCTAACCCCTAACCCTAACCCTAACCCTAACCCTAACCCTAACCCTAACCCTAACCCTAACCCTAACCCTAACCCTAACCCTAACCCTAACCCTAACCCTAACCCTAACCCTAACCCTAACCCTAACCCTAACCCTAACCCTAACCCTAACCCTAACCCTAACCCTAACCCTAACCCTAACCCTAACCCTAACCCTAACCCTAACCCTAACCCTAACCCTAACCCTAACCCTAACCCTAACCCTAACCCTAACCCTAACCCTAACCCTAACCCTAACCCTAACCCTAACCCTAACCCTAACCCTAACCCTAACCCTAACCCTAACCCTAACCCTAACCCTAACCCTAACCCTAACCCTAACCCTAACCCTAACCCTAACCCTAACCCTAACCCTAACCCTAACCCTAACCCTAACCCTAACCCTAACCCTAACCCTAACCCTAACCCTAACCCTAACCCTAACCCTAACCCTAACCCTAACCCTAACCCCTAACCCTAACCCTAACCCTAACCCTAACCCTAACCCTAACCCTAACCCTAACCCTAACCCTAACCCTAACCCTAACCCTAACCCTAACCCTAACCCTAACCCTAACCCTAACCCTAACCCTAACCCTAACCCTAACCCTAACCCTAACCCTAACCCTAACCCTAACCCTAACCCTAACCCTAACCCTAACCCTAACCCTAACCCTAACCCTAACCCTAACCCTAACCCTAACCCTAACCCTAACCCTAACCCTAACCCTAACCCTAACCCTAACCCTAACCCTAACCCTAACCCTAACCCTAACCCTAACCCTAACCCTAACCCTAACCCTAACCCCTAACCCTAACCCCTAACCCTAACCCTAACCCTAACCCTAACCCTAACCCTAACCCTAACCCTAACCCTAACCCTAACCCCCTAACCCTAACCCTAACCCTAACCCTAACCCTAACCCTAACCCTAACCCTAACCCTAACCCTAACCCTAACCCTAACCCTAACCCTAACCCTAACCCTAACCCTAACCCTAACCCTAACCCTAACCCTAACCCTAACCCTAACCCTAACCCTAACCCTAACCCTAACCCTAACCCTAACCCTAACCCTAACCCTAACCCTAACCCTAACCCTAACCCTAACCCTAACCCTAACCCTAACCCTAACCCTAACCCTAACCCTAACCCTAACCCTAACCCTAACCCTAACCCTAACCCTAACCCTAACCCTAACCCTAACCCTAACCCTAACCCTAACCCTAACCCTAACCCTAACCCTAACCCTAACCCTAACCCTAACCCTAACCCTAACCCTAACCCTAACCCTAACCCTAACCCTAACCCTAACCCTAACCCTAACCCTAACCCTAACCCTAACCCTAACCCTAACCCTAACCCTAACCCTAACCCTAACCCTAACCCTAACCCTAACCCTAACCCTAACCCTAAAATCCCAGGTAACCCCTCATCACCTTCTCTGTGAGAACATGTGAATATATGAACCAATGTTTTTGGTCTCTCTCTGTTGATTTTATGAATGCACTTTACTGATGGAGGCATGTTACTGCCCAGTGGTTCTACCTCACCTGTGCACTTTTGTTTAAACTACAATACAGTAGATATCTCAGGGGTACCTGACTTCAGGATTGAATTATGATTGTTGTTGTATGTGATCAATTTGCATCTATATAAGTTTCATTGATGTTATTTTGTTCAAGTGATGGTGATTTTATTCCTCACACATTGTTTACAGTCGTTTTGAGTGACAGAGCAGGACACAACATCCAGATCCCCTAACCCATACATAGCCCATCCTTCCCCTGACCTAACCTTAACCACTTGACTGTGAGGCTATATTCCAAGGCCTCTTGCCTCACCATAACCACTTGCCTTTTGTAAAGACATTACAGAATCTAGGACCTAAACCCAACCATTTGATTCAGGGAACTACTCAAAGATATATGCCCTAACCTGTAATCCTTTCCTAAACTTAACCTGTTTTGGAAACCCTATTTAACACCTACCTTTACCGATCCTGTCCTTGGATTCCTTGGCTCCTGTATAAAAGTAAAAAAAGAGGAAAAGACATGATTATTACTCACCTTAAAATCCAATGGGAACACAATTAAATGTTGTTTAACATTTTTTCCAAATTATTCTAAGATAATTTTATTATTCTTTATGATACTGGTGATTCAACCTTTATTATTGATATGTTTTAAGGCCTTTTTGGACAACATTTGACATTTTCCTCGAATTTTCAAACAGGCACAGGGAAGGCCCAAAGTTTCCCCACACACACTCAATGGTATTGGTCTCTACAATGTCATTGGTCCTCAGGGTCACATGGGTATTACTGGATTCAGGATGTTGTGATTTGCCTCCTTTCCCGGCTTTTTTCATTCATTCACTGCCTGTCCGTTGACTGAGTTCTGTGAGAGATACCTGTACTGAGAAATTGTTTTATTCTGAGCTTGAAAAAGGCATTTTTAAATGCCGAAACGCGTCGCTCTTTGAGAATAAATTCTCCTAATTCTTCACCATCTCGTCTCTATTTTTTGTAGAGATAGTTTTCAGTTAAAGTTTTGATATTTTAAGTTTCTTCCAACGGCCTTCGGCTCAACTTGGAGATGACGGGCCAACACGGATACGATGGCAGCTGGATGAACGTGAGTTACAAAAGGGGCAGGGATAGAAATAGAACCCAGTTTACCCAGAGCAGAAAGTACTCTACTTATCCACGCCGTCAGCAGTCCTTTGGCCGCGTTAGTTACGCCGAAGCGGTCCGAAGAAACCAACAGCCCCGCCATTTTCAACGGAGCAAAGGGGGCTCAAATTACGGAGCTGATCGTGGTAAAACCCACGCCGAATATCAGCACAACAACAACAACACCTACCAGCGAAAGGACTGGAACGACGGAGGTCCACAGAACCGCCGAACACGGAAAAACGGAGCTCCGCGCCAGGGGACCTCTCAGCGGCGCGGGGAGCGCGCTCAGCAGCAACGCTGGAGGCCTCAGCAGCAAAGGTGGCGTCCACAGCGGGGAAGGGAACAACCCCGAAACGGGCAGGAGGGACGCCAACGCGGAGGCAGGTTTGTCCAATCTGAGGGAAAGAAACAACAAAAAAGACATGAGGATGACCCAGACTTTATAATCAGAACTAGGGTTATACATAGGATTATTACTGCCGCACATCATCTTAATAATGTGACAGCTTCTGACACACCACCTGCCATAGCCAGAATGACACAAAATCTTATTGACTCCATTAAGCCCGCAGATCCAAACCCTATAACAGAGAGCATGATTCAGGGTAATGCCAAAAACTGGGAGTACACAACTCTTTTGACCCTTAGAGACCACTATAAGGACAATATAGAGAATAACCTCCAGATCCTGCAGCAGCTACATGCAGGCTACTGGAGAGAGAATTTTGAAATTGCGGCAGCTTGGTCAAAAAGCAGATTTGGCAGGAAAATGTCACAAGAACTTTTAGATGCAGTTTATGCGAGAGTAGCTGCCACTTTACAGAACAGCGCTCAGGTGACAGCACAGGGGGGGAGGGGGGAACAGACTCAGACCTTACCTGTAACAGAGACAGCAGCTGAACCAGCAGCCCCACAGGTGACGAGTGAGACACTGGCTTCAGGGCCCCCCCCTCCTCCTCCTCCTCCTCCTCCTCCTCCTCCTCCAGCTCCAACGGATGTCCCACGGACCCAGCCTATACGGAGGAGGCATCTGAGCTCAGCCATGAATGACTTTCTGAGGCAGACAGCCCCCATTCCTCTACCCCAACTGCCACCGGGAGTCCCACAGAGGATGGCACAGTGGGAGACACTCCAACCTGCTCCAGCACAACAGGCAGCCGAGGTCCCTACAACCCCTGAGAGAAGGGCACAGAGCACTCAGACGGCAGAGGAGACAGAAACACAGCAGCAGCAGCAGCAGCAGCAGCCCACAGAGGAAGAAGAACTGATAGTTCTTGTTGCAGACTCCCCCTCACCTGACCTCTCCCCCTCTTCCCCAGTTCCCCCCTCCTTCTTCTCCCCCTCCTCACCTCCCCTCTCTCCCCACTCACCTCAGCCCCTCTCACCTGTGATCCAAGTCCTGGACACACCGCGGTCACAGAGGGTTCCACGCAGAGTCCATAACCTGCAACCCACAGACACAGAAGGAGCCACATCTTCCACCTCTGGACCAAACCCGGAAACAGGGCTGGCTCCCCTGGCCAAACATCAGGTACAGAGCACACTCACCTTTGCACCTCTTGCCACACCAGCCCCACCTGCTCCAACGGCTCCAGAATTCAGAGCTTTTAGACATCCACAGACTAATCAGAAAAACTCTGACTGGTCACTCGAGCCACAGAAAAAATGGCTCATAATTGGGGACTCTAACCTGTCAAGGCTTCCACCTTTTCCTCAGGACTACATCCAGGTGGACAGCTTCCCAGGTGCCGCAGTTTCACATGCTGCAGCCATTCTAGCCAAAACACCAGTCTCCACTATAGTGGAGAAAACCATCCTTTCTTTTGGCATCAACAGCAGGGCCCAGGATGCTGAGTCTGTCACTGCCCTACAGCTGGAGGAAGCTGTAGGGATGGCTCAGGCAGCCTTCCCCAACTCAGAGATTTATGTAGCTCTTATCAACTTCTCTAGAGCACTCCCAGCAGGGGAGCAGACCAACCTGTTCAATCTGAACAATTACATTCAGAAAAACCTCAACTACATACCACAGCTTTCCAGAAGTGACTTTACCCTGGAGAAGGACCTCATCCACTGGTCCAAGCAGACCGGGGAGCACATGCTGCAGCACTGGATTCAGCATTTAAACATGGGAACCCTGTAAGTAGCAAAAATGAAACAGGGTCAAAAAATGTGATTAATTTGTGTGAATCCTTCCAACTAACAGCAGCACAGACTCTGCTTCTTAATAAAGGTTTGACCTTTATACCCTCTCTCCACAGGACCAATCACAAATGTTTAAAAGATCAGACTAGATTGGATATACAAAATTACCATAGAAAATTGAAACTGTCTGTTTACTATGATAACAAACCTGATACTGTACATTTGCCTTTCATTCCCAAGTCCACTTGGGTTCCCTCTGCTGCACAGCTACCAGCTGAAATCACAAAATTAACACAATCAGACATTGAATATTTTCAAAAAGGCCATAAGATAGGCTGGAATAAGACCAACTTAACCAGATTTGAGACTGAGGCACTCCATCAGTTGAGTGAAAATGATGAAATTGTGATCAAACCTGCAGACAAAGGGAGCTCGGTGGTCCTGATGGACAGGAAAGACTACCTGTGGGAGGGGAACAGACAACTAAATGACAGAAAATATTATAGAAAACTAAATAAACCCATATATAAAGACACAATACCTCTAGTAGAGAAGATTCTCTTATCATTATACAATAAAAAATTTATTAATCACAAACAAAAAACTTACCTCCAGGGAAATAAAGAACCTAGAATGCGTATATTTTATCTATTACCTAAGATCCACAAAAGCAGAGAGTCATGGAGCCTCCCTTTCTGCATCCCTCCGGGACGTCCCATCGTCTCAGACTGTGAGAGTGAGACATACTACACTGCAGAATTCATAGACTACTATCTTAATCCTCTATCGATGTTACATCCCAGCTACATAAAAGATACCTACGACTTTGTAGAGAAAGTTAAGAGCATTGAAGTGCCGCACACGGCCTTCCTTTTCTCCCTTGACGTAGCCAGCCTGTACACTAACATACAGTCGTCTGAGGGGCTCTCGGCTGTCAAAAATGCCTTTCTAAAACACCCCAACAGTAAAAGGCCAGACAAGGAAATCCTCCAGCTACTCGAAATTAACCTCACAAGGAATGACTTTGAGTTTGATGGCCAATATTTCCTACAAATCACAGGCACGGCGATGGGGAAAAAGTTCGCCCCAGCCTATGCTAATTTGTTCATGGCGGAATGGGAGGAAGGTGCGTTAGCAGCCTGCCAGAAAAAACCGCTACATTATTTCCGCTATTTGGACGATATTTGGGGCATTTGGCAACATTCGATAGAGGATTTTGAACAGTTTTTACTTACCTTGAATGACTATAGACACTCCATAAAGCTGACTTCGACCATTAACCAGGACTCCATAGACTTTTTAGACACGACCACCTACAAAGGACCCGACTTCTCCGCCACACACAGACTGGATGTAAGAGTTTTTTTCAAAAAGACTGATACGCATGCGCTGCTGTTCAGATCCAGCCATCACCCAAAGCACACGTTTGCTGGGTTAGTTAAGTCTCAATTACTGAGGTTTAAAAGAATCTGCACTAGGGATGAAGACTTTAAATCAGCAGTCAAAATCCTATTCCCCTCTTTGGCCAATAGGGGGTACTCTTACACCATGCTGCGTCAGGCTCTGAGGACATTCACACAGGTGAAACCTGTTTGTTTAGATCCAATCCTGCCTATTATTGTCACTTATTCTCCTGAAAATATCAAATTGGTGAAAAAATTAAAAAACAACTTTATTTCCACTGGAGGTAATCAGACCTTTCTAAAGGATTACAGGCTGATTGCAGCCTTTAGAAAAAATAAGAATCTTAAAGACATTCTGGTGAGAGCTAAATTAAAACCTGTACAGACACAGAGGACCAGATCACAGGGGGATTTCTTTAGAAGCTACAGAATGGTACAAAATCAGAACACTAAAGAGGTATTTGAGACACAAAGGAACACAACTGTTCATCAAAAAAATATTATTTATTTAATTAGATGTTCAAAATGCCCAAAGCAATATGTTGGGGAATCAGGCAACACTATGTTGACCAGATTCACCCAACACAGATATAATATAAACAAACATAAAAATTTACACATCCCTCTGGTACAGCACTTTGTGGACCACGGGTGGTCCAGCCTCAGGGCCACTATCCTGGAGTCCAACCCAGCCTGGTCAGTTAAGCAGCGTAGGAGAGTGGAGAGATCCTGGATCCAAAAACTGGGCACACATGTACCCAGCGGTCTGAATGAGAGATAGGAAAGTTGGGGATTAGTGTAGGTCTAAGGTTTGTGCTTTCAATTCTGCTGCCTTCGGCAGCAGAATTTCTTTATTTCATTCCTAACCCCCTAACCCCCTAACCCTAACCCTAACCCCCTAACCCCCTAACCCTAACCCTAACCATAACCCATTCACTCCCTGACCTAACCCTAACCATTTGACCATGGAGTTGTATTTGAAGGCTTCTTGCCTAATCATAACCATTGGACCTTTGAGATAAATAACAGACTCTAGGGCCTAAACCCAACCATTCACTCTGGTGAAATACTCAGAGATATATGCCCTAACCTGAAAACTTTCCCTTATCTCAACCTATTTGGAAACCAAATTTAACACTCACCTTACCGGATCCCTCCCTTGGACTGCCCTGCGCCTGCAAAGAAAGAGGAAAAAACAAGAAATTGTATTTATTATGCAATGACTCACTACAAGATCAAAAAATGATAACAATTTAAATGTTTTTATAATTTCTTTTGAAATATTTTGATATATATTATGGATTTGCATAATACTAGTGAGTTAATCTTTTCTCAAAAGATACCTAAAGGCCTTTTTGGACCAAACAGCATTTTCCTTTAAATTTTCAGCAGGCGCAAGGCAGGCCTAAAAACCTCCCCATACACACCCAATGATACGGACCTTCACGCTATCATTGGCTCTCAGGGTCACATGGGATCACCGAATCAGGATGTTTTGTTCTGCTTTATACCTCCCGGGCTTTTTCATTCATTCACTCCTGCCCGTTGACTGAGCTGTGTGAGAGAATACCTGTATTAAGATATTGTAAGTATTTTGAGCTTGAAAAAGGCATTTTTAAATGCCGAAACGCGTCGCTCAATTAAAATAAAAACTTGTTATTGTTCACCATCACGTCTCTATTTTTTAGAGATAGTTTTCAGTTATATTTTTCATATTTTGAGTTTTTTTCTACGGCCTTCGGCGCGACTTTGAGATGACGGACCAACGCAGATACCATGACAGGTGGCCAGCCGTAAGATACGACAGGGGTAGGGATAAAAGTAGAACCCAGTACACCCAGAACAGACAGTCTTCGGCTTATCCCCGCCGTCAGCATTCTTTTGGCCGCATCAGTTACGCCGAAGCGGCTCGTAAAAATCTGCCCCGCCAGTTTCAACGGAGCAACGGGGGGCCAAACTACAGGGCTGATCGAGGTAAAACCTACGCCGAATATCAGCACAACAACAACAACACCTACCAGCGAAAGGACTGGAACGACGGAGGTCCACGGAACCGCCGAACACGGAACAACGGAGCTCCGCGCCAAGAGGCTTCTCGGCGACCCTGGCAGCGCGCCCAGCAGCAGCGGAGTCGCCCGCGGAGACAGCAGGAGCAGCAGCTTCGGAGCAGGCAGGATGGACGCCAGCACGGAGGGAGGTTTGTTCAACCCCATGGAAACAAACAACAGAAAAGGCATGATGATGACCCAGACTTTTTAGTTAGAACAAGGGTTATACATAGAATTATTACAGCTGCGCATCATCTTAATAATGTGACAGCTTCTGATACACCACCTGCCATAGCCAGAATGACACAAAACCTCATTGACTCCATTAAGCCCGCAGATCCAAACCCTATAACAGAGAGCATGATCCAGGGTAATGCAAAAAACTGGGAATACACAACCCTTTTGACCCTTAGAGACCACTATAAGGACAATATAGAGAATAACCTCCAGATCCTGCAACAGTTGCATGCAAGTTGCTGGAGAGATAATTTTGAGATTGCGGCAGCTTGGTCACGGAGCAAATTTGGCAGGAAAATGTCACAAGAACTGTTAGACGCAGTCTATGCTAGAATAGCTGCTACATTACAGAACAGCTCTCAGGTTACAGCACAGGGTAGGGGGGAACAGACTCAGACCTTACCTGTAACAGAGACAGCAGCTGAACCAGCAGCCCCACAGGTGACGAGGGAGACAGCGGCTTTACGGCCCCCTCCTCCTCCTCCCCCTCCTCCTCCTCCTCCTCCTCCTCCTCCTCCAGCTCCAGTGGATGTCCCACGGATCCAGCCCACACGTAGGAGACATCTGAGCTCAGCCATGAATGACTTTTTGAGGCAGACAGCCCCCATTCCTCTACCCCAACTGCCACCGGGAGTCCCACAGAGGATGGCACAGTGGGAGACACTCCAACCTGCTCCAGCACAACAGGCAGCGGAGGTCCCTACAACCCCTGAGAGAAGGGCACAGAGCACTCAGACGGCAGAGGAGACAGAAACACAGCAGCAGCAGCCCACAGAGGAAGAAGAACTGATAGTTCTTGTTGCAGACTCCCTCTCACCTGACCTCTCCCCCTCTTCCCCAGTTCCCCCCTCCTTCTTCTCCCCCTTCTCCCCCTCCTCACCTCCCCTCTCTCCCCACTCACCTCAGCCGCCCTCACCTGTGATCCAAGTCCTGGACACACCGCGGCCACAGAGGGCTCCACACAGAGTCCATAACCTGCAACCCACAGACACAGAAGGAGCCACAATTCCCACCTCTGAACCGAACCCGGAAACAGGGCTGGCTCCCCTGACCAAACATCAGGTACAGAGCACACTCACCTTTGCACCTCTTGCCACACCAGCCCCACCTGCTCCAACGGCTCCACAATACAGAGCCTTCAGACATCCACAGACCAATCAGAAAAACTCTGACTGGTCACTCGAGCCCCAGAAAAAATGGCTCATAATTGGGGACTCTAACCTGTCAAGGCTTCCACCTTTTCCTCAGGACTACATCCAGGTGGACAGCTTCCCAGGTGCCGCAGTTTCACATGCTGCAGCCATTCTAGCCAAAACACCAGTCTCCACTATAGTGGAGAAGACTATTCTTTCTTTTGGCATCAACAGCAGGGCCCAGGATGCGGAGGCTGTCACCGCCCTACAGCTGGAGGAAGCTGTAGGGATGGCTCAGGCAGCCTTCCCCAACTCAGAGATTTATGTAGCTCTTATCAACTTCTCTAGAGCACTCCCAGCTGGGGAACAGACCAACCTGTTCACTCTGAACAATTACATTCAGAAAAACCTCAACTACATACCACAGCTTTCCAGAAGTGACTTCACCCTGGAGAAGGACCTCATCCACTGGTCCAAGCAGACCGGGGAGCACATGCTGCAGCACTGGATTCAGCATTTAAACATGGGAACCCTGTAAGTAGCAAAAATGAAACAGGGTCAAAAACTGTGATTAATTTGTGTGAATCCTTCCAACTAACAGCAGCACAGACTCTGCTTCTTAATAAAGGTTTGACCTTTATACCCTCTCTCCACAGGACCAATCACAAATGTTTAAAAGATCAGACTAGATTGGATATACAAAATTACCATAGAAAATTGAAATTGTCTGTTTATTATGATAACAAACCTGATACTGTACACTTGCCTTTTACTCCTAAGTCCACTTGGGTTCCCTCTGCTGCACAGCTACCAGCTGAAATCACAAAATTGACACAATCAGATATTGAATATTTTCAAAAAGCCCACAAAATAGGCTGGAACAAGGCCAACCTGACCAGATTTGAGACTGAGGCACTCCATCAGTTGAGTGAAAATGATGAAATTGTGATCAAACCTGCAGACAAAGGGAGCTCGGTGGTCCTGATGGACAGGAAAGACTACCTGTGGGAGGGAAACAGACAACTAAATGACAGAAAATATTATAGAAAACTAAATAAACCCATATATAAAGACACAATACCTCTAGTAGATAAGATTCTCTCATCATTATATAACAAAAAATTTATTAATCACAAACAAAAAACTTACCTCCAGGGAAATAAAGAACCTAGAATGCGTTTATTTTATCTATTACCTAAGATCCACAAAAGCAGAGAGTCATGGAGCCTCCCTTTCTGCATCCCTCCGGGACGTCCCATCGTCTCAGACTGTGAGAGTGAGACATATCACACTGCAGAATTCATAGACTACTATCTTAATCCTCTATCGATGTTACATCCCAGCTACATAAAAGATACCTACGACTTTGTAGAGAAAGTTAAGAGCATTGAAGTGCCGCACACGGCCTTCCTTTTCTCCCTTGACGTAGCCAGCCTGTACACTAACATACAGTCGTCTGAGGGGCTCTCGGCTGTCAAAAATGCCTTTCTAAAACACCCCAACAGTAAGAGGCCAGATAAGGAAATCCTCCAACTACTCGAAATTAACCTCACAAGAAATGATTTTGAATTTGATGGCCAATATTTCCTACAAATCACAGGCACGGCGATGGGGAAAAAGTTCGCTCCAGCCTATGCTAATTTGTTCATGGCGGAATGGGAGGAAGGTGCGTTAGCAGCCTGCCAGAAAAAACCGCTACATTATTTCCGCTATTTAGACGATATTTGGGGCATTTGGCAACATTCGATAGAGGATTTTGAACAGTTTTTACTTACCTTGAATGACCACAGACACTCCATAAAGCTGACTTCGACCATTAACCAGGACTCCATAGACTTTTTAGACACGACCACCTACAAAGGACCCGACTTCTCCGCCACACACAGACTGGATGTAAGAGTTTTTTTCAAAAAGACTGATACGCATGCGCTGCTGTTCAGATCCAGCCATCACCCAAAGCACACGTTTGCTGGGTTAGTTAAGTCTCAATTACTGAGGTTTAAAAGAATCTGCACTAGAGCTGAGGATTTTAAATCAGCAGTCAAAATCCTATTCCCCTCTTTGGCCAATAGGGGGTACTCTTACACCATGCTGCGTCAGGCTCTGAGGACATTCACACAGGTGAAACCTATTTGTTTAGATCCAATTCTCCCAATTATTGTCACTTACTCTCCAGAAAACATCAAATTAGTGAAAAAGTTAAAAAATAATTTCATTTCCACTGGAGGGAATCAGACTTTCTTAAAAGATTACAGGCTGATTGCAGCTTTTAGAAAAAATAAGAATCTAAAAGACCTTTTGGTGAGAGCTAAATTAACACCTTTACAGACACAGAGGACCAGATCACAGGGAGAATTCTTCAGAAGCTACAAGAGGGTACAAAACCAGAATACTAAGGAGGTATTTGAGACACAAAGGAACACAACTGTTCATCAAAAAAACATTATTTATTTAATTAGATGCTCTAAATGTCCTAAACAATATGTTGGGGAATCAGGCAACACTATGCTGACCAGATTCACCCAACATAGATATAACATAAATAAACACAAAAATTTGCACATCCCTCTAGTCCAGCACTTTGTTGACCACGGGTGGTCCAGCCTCAGGGCCACAATCCTGGAGTCCAACCCAGCCTGGTCTGTGAAGCAGCGCAGGAGAGTGGAGAGATCCTGGATCCAAAAACTGGGCACACATGTACCCAGCGGTCTGAATGAGAGATAGGATAGTTGGGAATTAGCGTAGGTCTAAGGTTTGTGCTTTCAATTCTGCTGCCTTCGGCAGCAGAATTTCTTTATTTCATTCCTAACCCTTTTAGCCTAAAACATAACCAAGTGCTTTTTAGCCTTAACATGACCTAGTGCTTTTTAGCCCAAACATAACCAAGTGCTTTTTAGCGTTAACATAACCTAGTGCTTTTTAGCCTAAACATGACCAAGTGCTTTATAGCCTTACCATAACCAGGTGCTTTTTGGCCTAACCATAGCCTAAAGTTTCCTAACCAAATGCTTTTTAGCCTTCTGATTAAAGGGAATTCTTGATGTTTAAAACTATACACTGTTGTGGTTTAAGACGGGCTCGTGGAGGAACAGTGGGGACCACTGTGGATCTTGTCTTAAGGTTTGTGGTGAGTGCCCTAGACCTGCCCACACACCTCGGTGTAGGTCTACCCTCCTCTAACCTACCCTGGCCAGTACCCTATCTTAAGCAACCACAACCCCCTCTGTGTCCAACACGATACCTTTCTTTCACTATAACTAAGTGCTTTTTAGCCTAACCATAATTGAGTGCTGTTTAGCCTTACCATAACCTACGGTTTTTTAACCTAACCGAATGCTTTTTAGCCTTACCATTACTAGGTTTTTAATAACCTATGCCTAGCCAAGTGCTTCTTAGCCTTACCATAACCAATTGGTTTTCAACATAACCCTACCCAGAGAGCTTTTGGCCTTATCTTAACTGTCTTTTGACTTTTTCTGGCTAAACCCATGTGGTCTCCGTGGTAATGCCTCCACCTCCTATTTTAGGCTAAACCCACGTGGTCTCCGTGGTAATGCTTCCACCTCCAATTTTAGGCTAAACCCACGTGGTCTCCGTGGTAATGCCTCCACCTCCAATTTTAGGCTAAACCCATGTGGTCTCCGTGGTAATGCCTCCACCTCCAATTTTAGGCTAAACCCACGTGGTCTCCGTGGTTATGCCACCACCTCCAATTTTAGGCTAATCCCACGTGGCCTCCGTGGTACGCCTTGGCTTCTGTTTCTAGGCTAAACCCACGTGGTCTCCGTGGTACGCCCCCCTCCATCTCTACAGCTTTAACCAAAGGTCTTTGGGCCAAATTTGAAGCACTATAATCCATCTCACCAAAGTTTAAAACATCCTGGCTGAGTGCAATCATTAGAGTTATGGAGGAGGAATATACATCTCATGCATGTTTTGCAGTTTACTGGACTAGTGACGGATGCTTGCTGGCAATGTGGCTTACTGTGGTCTTTTTGGTTCCTACCTGCTGTAGCAGAGCAATATGAGCTTGAGGTTTCACTCACTGCTGGCTGTCAAGGAGCAAAGACAAGCACGGCTAACTTCACAAACCTCTAAGACCTTGTAAGGCAGAGTTGCGGCTTTGGGAGCTCTAAGCCACGCCCACAAATGCCATTTAAGCAGTTTGTTTACTGTTCCAAGCCATCCTATAGCCACATGACTTCCATGATTGTATTCAGTGGATTTTTCATTCAATTCCAGCTTTATTCCATACTTTTAAAACCCTCTACAGGGCTATCAGAGCATAATAGGCTTTATCCACGCCCATATATGCATAAAAGAAGTGGATTAAAGTGATATTTTCACCCACTTGTAACCTTTTACTCACTTTTCACCATGATACTAACGTCTCATCGACACCTATTGGATTCACATTGCCATGTATGTCCTTCCTAGTGTTCTTTTCACACTTTAAGGCCCTTTTTCAAGGCATCAAAGGTTTAAACCATGACACAACGGACTAGTGCAGGTGAAGACATCAGAGCACAGCCTGTCCACATCCTTTTGGATCTTCACGGTGCCTCCTGTAGTTGAGCGGTGTATGGAACACAGGAAGCGAGTACATGGCTTGGATGGATTCTGTTTACAGAGATTCAAGGTTATCGTATGGTGAGTGAGATATATATTTCTTTAAATATATTTTAAACTATCATATATGATGACTATTTTCATTGCAATATTAATGTTATTTTAAACATAATATTGAGGACTTTAATACTAAGGTATTATTATACCTAGACCTTAACTAAAGAGCAATACTAATATACCTTTACAAAGAGTTTTAACCTTAAAATGGATTTTCAATTGGCTATGGGACACACTCCGGGGTCTGATCAACCACTGGAGGGCCGCCCTTGGAGGAAGGTGTATAGTGATAATGGCCGAAACACCTGATGACTCTGAGGTCCACTACTGATGATGTGTCCTACTATTCATAATACAATCTATTTTAGACAGATTAAAGGACAGTATGTCATTCAATAGGACATAACCAAAAATTAGGTTTCTTAACCTAACCATAACCAAGTGCATTTTAGCCTAAAACATAACCAAGTGCTTTTTAGCCTAAACATAACCAAGTGCTTTTTAGCCTTAACATGACCTAGTGCTTTTTAGCCCAAACATAACCAAGTGCTTTTTAGCGTTAACATAACCTAGTGCTTTTTAGCCTAAACATAACCAAGTGCTTTATAGCCTTACCATAACCAGGTTCTTTTTGGCCTAACCATAGCCTAAAGTTTCCTAACCAAATGCTTTTTAGCCTTCTGATTAAAGGGAATTCTTGATGTTTAAAACTATACACTGTTGTGGTTTAAGACGGGCTCGTGGAGGAACAGTGGGGACCACTGTGGATCTTGTCTTAAGGTTTGTGGTGAGTGCCCTAGACCTGCCCACACACCTCGGTGTAGGTCTACCCTCCTCTAACCTACCCTGGCCAGTACCCTATCTTAAGCAACCACAACCCCCTCTGTGTCCAACACGATACCTTTCTTTCACTATAACTAAGTGCTTTTTAGCCTAACCATAATTGAGTGCTGTTTAGCCTTACCATAACCTACGGTTTATTAACCTAACCGAATGCTTTTTAGCCTTACCATTACTAGGTTTTTAATAACCTATGCCTAGCCAAGTGCTTCTTAGCCTTACCATAACCAATTGGTTTTCAACATAACCCTACCCAGAGAGCTTTTGGCCTTATCTTAACTGTCTTTTGACTTTTTCTGGCTAAACCCATGTGGTCTCCGTGGTAATGCCTCCACCTCCTATTTTAGGCTAAACCCACGTGGTCTCCGTGGTAATGCTTCCACCTCCAATTTTAGGCTAAACCCACGTGGTCTCCGTGGTAATGCCTCCACCTCCAATTTTAGGCTAAACCCATGTGGTCTCCGTGGTAATGCCTCCACCTCCAATTTTAGGCTAAGCCCATGTGGTCTCCGTGGTAATGCCTCCACCTCCAATTTTAGGCTAAACCCACGTGGTCTCCGTGGTTATGCCACCACCTCCAATTTTAGGCTAATCCCACGTGGCCTCCGTGGTACGCCTTGGCTTCTGTTTCTAGGCTAAACCCACGTGGTCTCCGTGGTACGCCCCCCTCCATCTCTACAGCTTTAACCAAAGGTCTTTGGGTCAAATTTGAAGCACTATAACCTATCTCACCAAAGTTTAAAACATCCTGGCTGAGTGCAATCATTAGAGTTATGGAGGAGGAATATACATCTCATGCATGTTTTGCAGTTTACTGGACTAGTGACGGATGCTTGCTGGCAATGTGGCTTACTGTGGTCTTGTTGGTTCCTACCTGCTGTAGCAGAGCAATATGAGCTTGAGGTTTCACTCACTGCTGGCTGTCAAGGAGCAAAGACAAGCACGGCTAACTTCACAAACCTCTAAGACCTTGTAAGGCAGAGTTGCGGCTTTGGGAGCTCTAAGCCACGCCCACAAATGCCATTTAAGCAGTTTGTTTACTGTTCCAAGCCATCCTATAGCCACATGACTTCCATGATTGTATTCAGTGGATTTTTCATTCAATTCCAGCTTTATTCCATACTTTTAAAACCCTCTACATGGCTATCAGAGCATAATAGGCTTTATCCACGCCCATATATGCATAAAAGAAGTGGATTAAAGTGATATTTTCACCCACTTGTAACCTTTTACTCACTTTTCACCATGATACTAACGTCTCATCGACACCTATTGGATTCACATTGCCAAGTATGTCCTTCCTAGTGTTCTTTTCACACTTTAAGGCCCTTTTTCAAGGCATCAAAGGTTTAAACCATGACACAACGGACTAGTGCAGGTGAAGACATCAGAGCACAGCCTGTCCACATCCTTTTGGATCTTCACGGTGCCTCCTGTAGTTGAGCGGTGTATGGAACACAGGAAGCGAGTACATGGCTTGGATGGATTCTGTTTACAGAGATTCAAGGTTATCGTATGGTGAGTGAGATATATATTTCTTTAAATATATTTTAAACTATCATATATGATGACTATTTTCATTGCAATATTAATGTTATTTTAAACATAATATTGAGGACTTTAATACTAAGGTATTATTATACCTAGACCTTAACTAAAGAGCAATACTAATATACCTTTACAAAGAGTTTTAACCTTAAAATGGATTTTCAATTGGCTATGGGACACACTCCGGGGTCTGATCAACCACTGGAGGGCCGCCCTTGGAGGAAGGTGTATAGTGATAATGGCCGAAACACCTGATGACTCTGAGGTCCACTACTGATGATGTGTCCTACTATTCATAATACAATCTATTTTAGACAGATTAAAGGACAGTATGTCATTTAATAGGACATAACCGAAAATTAGGTTTCTTAACCTAACCATAACCAAGTGCTTTTTAGCCCAAACATAACCAAGTGCTTTTTAGCATTAACATAACCTAGTGCTTTTTAGCCTAAACATGACCAAGTGCTTTATAGCCTTACCATAACCAGGTGCTTTTTGGCCTAACCATAGCCTAAAGTTTCCTAACCAAATGCTTTTTAGCCTTCTGATTAAAGGGAATTGTTGATGTTTAAAACTATACACTGTTGTGGTTTAAGACGGGCTCGTGGAGGAACAGTGGGGACCACTGTGGATCTTGTCTTAAGGTTTGTGGTGAGTGCCCTAGACCTGCCCACACACCTCGGTGTAGGTCTACCCTCCTCTAACCTACCCTGGCCAGTACCCTATCTTAAGCAACCACAACCCCCTCTGTGTCCAACACGATACCTTTCTTTCACTATAACTAAGTGCTTTTTAGCCTAACCATAATTGAGTGCTGTTTAGCCTTACCATAACCTACGGTTTTTTAACCTAACCGAATGCTTTTTAGCCTTACCATTACTAGGTTTTTAATAACCTATGCCTAGCCAAGTGCTTCTTAGCCTTACCATAACCAATTGGTTTTCAACATAACCCTACCCAGAGAGCTTTTGGCCTTATCTTAACTGTCTTTTGACCCTTTCTGGCTAAACCCATGTGGTCTCCGTGGTAATGCCTCCACCTCCTATTTTAGGCTAAACCCACGTGGTCTCCGTGGTAATGCTTCCACCTCCAATTTTAGGCTAAACCCACGTGGTCTCCGTGGTAATGCCTCCACCTCCAATTTTAGGCTAAACCCATGTGGTCTCCGTGGTAATGCCTCCACCTCCAATTTTAGGCTAAACCCACGTGGTCTCCGTGGTTATGCCACCACCTCCAATTTTAGGCTAATCCCACGTGGCCTCCGTGGTACGCCTTGGCTTCTGTTTCTAGGCTAAACCCACGTGGTCTCCGTGGTACGCCCCCCTCCATCTCTACAGCTTTAACCAAAGGTCTTTGGGCCAAATTTGAAGCACTATAATCTATCTCACCAAAGTTTAAAACATCCTGGCTGAGTGCAATCATTAGAGTTATGGAGGAGGAATATACATCTCATGCATGTTTTGCAGTTTACTGGACTAGTGACGGATGCTTGCTGGCAATGTGGTTTACTGTGGTCTTGTTGGTTCCTACCTGCTGTAGCAGAGCAATATGAGCTTGAGGTTTCACTCACTGCTGGCTGTCAAGGAGCAAAGACAAGCACGGCTAACTTCACAAACCTCTAAGACCTTGTAAGGCAGAGTTGCGGCTTTGGGAGCTCTAAGCCACGCCCACAAATGCCATTTAAGCAGTTTGTTTACTGTTCCAAGCCATCCTATAGCCACATGACTTCCATGATTGTATTCAGTGGATTTTTCATTCAATTCCAGCTTTATTCCATACTTTTAAAACCCTCTACAGGGCTATCAGAGCATAATAGGCTTTATCCACGCCCATATATGCATAAAAGAAGTGGATTAAAGTGATATTTTCACCCACTTGTAACCTTTTACTCACTTTTCACCATGATACTAACGTCTCATCGACACCTATTGGATTCACATTGCCATGTATGTCCTTCCTAGTGTTCTTTTCACACTTTAAGGCCCTTTTTCAAGGCATCAAAGGTTTAAACCATGACACAACGGACTAGTGCAGGTGAAGACATCAGAGCACAGCCTGTCCACATCCTTTTGGATCTTCACGGTGCCTCCTGTAGTTGAGCGGTGTATGGAACACAGGAAGCGAGTACATGGCTTGGATGGATTCTGTTTACAGAGATTCAAGGTTATCGTATGGTGAGTGAGATATATATTTCTTTAAATATATTTTAAACTATCATATATGATGACTATTTTCATTGCAATATTAATGTTATTTTAAACATAATATTGAGGACTTTAATACTAAGGTATTATTATACCTAGACCTTAACTAAAGAGCAATACTAATATACCTTTACAAAGAGTTTTAACCTTAAAATGGATTTTCAATTGGCTATGGGACACACTCCGGGGTCTGATCAACCACTGGAGGGCCGCCCTTGGAGGAAGGTGTATAGTGATAATGGCCGAAACACCTGATGACTCTGAGGTCCACTACTGATGATGTGTCCTACTATTCATAATACAATATATTTTAGACAGATTAAAGGACAGTATGTCATTTAATAGGACATAACCGAAAATTAGGTTTCTTAACCTAACCATAACCAAGTGCTTTTTAGCCCAAACATAACCAAGTGCTTTTTAGCATTAACATAACCTAGTGCTTTTTAGCCTAAACATGACCAAGTGCTTTATAGCCTTACCATAACCAGGTGCTTTTTGGCCTAACCATAGCCTAAAGTTTCCTAACCAAATGCTTTTTAGCCTTCTGATTAAAGGGAATTGTTGATGTTTAAAACTATACACTGTTGTGGTTTAAGACGGGCTCGTGGAGGAACAGTGGGGACCACTGTGGATCTTGTCTTAAGGTTTGTGGTGAGTGCCCTAGACCTGCCCACACACCTCGGTGTAGGTCTACCCTCCTCTAACCTAACCCTAACCCTAACCCTAACCCTAACCCTAACCCTGTGTTTTATATGCACATTTTAAACTCCATGGCTCTCAAAATGTTCAAAGCATGGGCCTGGAGAGTAACATAACCTGGACCACGGCACAGCGGCAGGCGGCGGAGAGGAAGTGGATCCATTTTTTAAAAACCATAGACCCTAGGGGTCTCAATGAAAGATATTGAAATGGATCCACTTTTCTCTTTTTAATCTAAGTTTTAGAATGGCAAAACATGTTTTAAATACTTACTCCCACTGCTCTGATCTCCTTTCTCCCAGGATTTTATTTGGGTCTCCTCTGCAGCACATCGTACCGGATCTTTTAACCCCCCTACATGCTTTCTTTTCATTTCCTTGTGTCTCCTCCATTTTCTATTTTAAATTACTTTTTTTATATTTGTATTTATATTTATATTCAATATTAACTATTTTTATCTTTCCATATTTCTGTCTTTTATAACATATTTGTCAGATTTTATTATTCTATCCCCTTTGAATTGAATTTCTGTCTGCAGAGGAGGCCCTACCTAATAATTTAATGTTTTCATGGCTTTTTAAATAAAAATATATTTTAAAGATGCCTTGGTTTTTCTTTATAATTTTTGTTCTGCCCTGACTATATTTTAATTATCTAATTGGTGTTCTGTTTTTATTATTATTGTGTATTTATGATCATTATTATTTATTATTATTATTATTATTATTATTATTTTATTATGCTTATAACTAATTTATTTAATCATTACAAATTGAATTGCTTGCCTCAAAATTTAAACATCGATACACATGCCATTGGTTTTATGCATTTTTACTAACAGTGTGATTTTATTCTAGGATGTATTTTAAGTTTATTATGTTTATCGTGTGGCACTTTTTTATCTTTAAAGCACTTTTAAACCAAGCACTTTATACTAACTTTTAATGGTATATGTATATATGTTTTTTAGGCTCACAGGCAAGCAATTCAGACAGTATTAATGTCCTTTTAAAATATGTTTTACTTACCTTTTAAATTTTACAAGATCTTTTTTTAAAATTGGGCTAGAATCTTTTGTATTGTTATGCCGGGCTATTTATTTTCAAAATAATAATTATTATTATTGTTTTATTTAGTTGGCCAATTTTCTGGGAGAGATGTCGGGGCAGTGTTGGAGTTGACCTTTTATTTAAAGTTTTAAATCTCCCGCTGCTTGTCCTGTCCAGTGGTTCTTTTTACCTGTTTTTAACATATGGCCGTCTTTTAAACAGCTTTTTTAATATAACCAAACCAGGTTTTTTAAGGAGCGCTTTAAGTGTTTTATTCACACCAGTGGTCCCCTTGTGCCCGTGCCCCTCGCAGCACCCATCCTGGGCGCTGCGTTTTAACCCAAACCTAACCCCCTAACCCTAACCCTAACCCAGTGCCAACACCCATTCCTCACCCCCTTTTCCTAACCGGCCCGTACCGACCACATACCTGCGGCATGGTGATGCTGCCTCCTCCTCTCTCACGTAGGCTACATCTATACACATACAGTGTAATATATTTTACATCAGAAAGGTATTTTGAGTCACAGTTTACTACATGTCTACAGAGATATTATTTGTCCTTAGACTTCTTTTAAGTTTAATCCACTTGCTCAGAGGGTTTTCTATCCCCTAACTGACCTTTGACATCTAACACTGACTCTTTAAGGTCCATGGACACGGCTTATAAGCCTGAACTTGGTATTTCCAGGACAATTTCTTTTGAAAATATTATTCAGATAAGGGATTTTGTTTGTTTCTATAATAAGAATTTGTTTAATTATGTACGTGATGGCTTAACATTTCAAGGAGATTATATTTAAGGGTTGCAGCAACACTCTCTCCACAGACGTATACAAATATATATTAATATAGTAGGTTCTTTTGATCTAAATTCAACCAGGGATTCTCCATTTATAATATATGCCTTGCCATGTATCTTGAGCCCAAAACTTAACCACAAAGATCTTTTGACCTAAACCCAACCACTGGGTACATGCCTAACCTCAACCTGAGAGAAGTAATATTTTACTTACCTAATACTTACCATAACTGTAGCCTTCTTGGACCTGCAAAAAAAGTAAAAAATAAGAATTAAATAAATTATATTTTTTACATTCTGAACAAAAACCATATATGGTTCATAAAGGGGTTTATAATTGCTTACATATAAAAGAGCACTGTAGTGTCTTTTATTATGTTAATTTTCAAGGGAGCACTGTTGTGACTCTTGTTTAATCTGTCCCCCTAATTCTCAATAGATGATGGTTACAGTTTTCTTCTTTAAAGAGCACTTTTGTGACTTTAATTAGGTAAGGGCTATATTTAATGGAGCATTATGGAGACTTTTATGTTGAAAAGAGCCATTTTAATGTGAAGGTCCTAAACACGTGAATGACCATTTCCTGTTGACGTGTGGATAGTGTTGCTAGCATTACGCCCGTGATCTTGCTTAGAAACAATTGTGAGTATTTATCAGACTTGATAAAGGCCTTGTAAGGTCGAAACGTACGTCGTTGGAATAATAAATACCACTTAAGACCATCACGCTTCACTCTCTGGAGTTTATTCTGCCGTCAGTAAGGTGTTTTTTGCACGTTTTTATTGACTTGAGTTCATGAGACGGCGGCCGCATGGCTATGCTACAGCTGTTAGCTGCTAGCTGTGGCTACGGCTACATCCACAACCAGGCCAGACGGCTAACTGCTGCTAACCCACCGGTAAGAGACCACTTACGGGACCAGGGGGTGCTTCGGCTACATCGGGATCTACAGACCTCCGCTGTGAGAGGAATCCGACACGCCAGGATGATCCGAGGGCAGAGCCGGACCGGACATCGCCACCGGGACAGGGAGCTGATCCGCTCCACCACCCGGCCTACCACCGCTCCTCACCTGGGAGATGACGGCGGCCTTGTTCGCCGTGAGCCCCCGTTGGGGCCTACACCTGACCGTCACCAAGCAACTAGGATGAAGGAGACATCATAAAGGGAGATTTATTAAGCTATTTTTAGCACACATTAATACATTTGAGGTTCATATTATCAAGCAATATTTTGCAGAGTGTTGAGTACATTTTATTGTTCCCTAATATGTATACTTACCTGAGCAATTAGGCCACTTTTGGCACGTTTAAATACATTTATGTTTTAACTATTAATATACTTACCTTTCTCATACAGCACAGTTAAAGCTTATTAAAGCATAGCTTAGAACCTGTTGGTTTTTTTCCTCCAAGTAATGCCTATTTGGTTAGTCTTGTGAGTTTGGGGGTTTGTAGTGTTGCTGGGCCAAACAGGCAGTGGCCTGGTTTGTGCATTAATGGGTGTGCACCTACAGTGCCAACACCCATTCCTCACCCCCTTTTCCTAACCCTCTCTTTTCTAACTCCTAACCCTGAGCAGATTTTCATATCTTAACCCTAACCCATTGCCATATCGGCTTTACAATGCCAGCTGTGTTAGGTGAAATTGCGAAGTCGGCTTTACAATGTCAGCGTTGCTAGGTGACATTGCCATATCGGCTTTACAATGCCAGCTGTGTTAGGTGACATTGCGAAGTCGGCTTTACAATGTCAGCGTTGCTAGGTGACATTGCCATATTGCCATATCGGCTTTACAATGCCAGCTGTGCTAGGTGACATTGCCATATTGCCATATCGGCTTTACAATGCCAGCTGTGCTAGGTGACATTGCCAAATCGGCTTTACAATGCCAGGTGTGTTAAGGGACATTGCAAAATGGAAAGTACTAAACATGCCCGCTTTAGTTAGCATGCCATCAACAGACTATGCTAAAAAAACATGTTCAAAATTTTGCACCGCCACAGAAGACAATGTGCACACAGAGGGTTGTATATACAAAGTGCAAACATTTGTATAGTGTATGTGCCGTGGCTTTTGCCACTTGCAACAGCTATTGGTTAAGGATCATCACTTGATGATCGTGGTTATTACCCCCTTACCTAGTTTTTGAACCAGCCTTGGTTGATGAAATTTTTCTAAGTGTCAAAAAGCCTCTCATTGAGATGCTGGTTTTACAATGCCAGCTCTGCTAGGTGATATTTCGAAGTCGGCTTTACAATGTCAGCGTTGCTAGGTGACATTGCCATATCGGCTTTACAATGTCAGCGTTGCTAGGTGACATTGCCAAATCGGCTTTACAATGCCAGCTGTGTTAGGTGACATTGCGAAGTCGGCTTTACAATGTCAGCATTGCTAGGTGACATTGCCATATCGGCTTTACAATGTCAGCGTTGCTAGGTGACATTGCCATATCGGCTTTACAATGCCAGCTGTTAGGTGAAATTGCGAAGTCGTCTTTACAATGCCAGCTGTGTTAGGTGACATTGCGAAGTTGGCTTTACAATGTCAGAGTTGCTAGGTGACATTGCGAAGTCGGCTTTACAATGTCAGCGTTGCTAGGTGACATTGCCATATCGGCTTTACAATGTCAGCGTTGATAGGTGATATTGCGAAGTCGGCTTTACAATGTGAGCTGTGTTAGGTGACATTGCGAAGTCGGCTTTACAATGCCAGCTGTGCTAGGTGACATTGCCAAGTCGGCTTTACAATGCCAGGTGTGTTAAGGGACATTGCAAAATGGAAAGTACTATACATGCCTGCTTTAGTTAACATGCCATCAACAGACTATGCTAAAAAAACATGTTCAAAATTTTGCACCGTGACAGAAGACAATGTGCACACAGAGGGTTGTATATACAAAGTGCAAACATTTGTATAGTGTATGTGCCGTGGCTATTGCCACTTGCAACAGCTGTTGGTTAAGGATCATCACTTGATGATCGTGGTTATTACCCCCTTACCCTAACCCCCTAACCCTTCAAAATTCAAAGTATTATAAATGCTCGTGTTAGTCAGCATGTCCTCTATCACACTATGCTAAAAAACAGCATGTTCAAAATGTTGCACCATCATAGAAGACAATGTGCAAAAAGAGGGTTATATCTACAAAGTGGAAACATTAATTTAATGTTCTGGCAGTTGCTCTTGCCACTGACAACAGCCATTGGTACCCCTACCAACATCCAATATCATAACCCAAGGTGACATTGCCAAAGCGGCTTTACAATGCCAGCTGTGCAAGGTGACATTGCGAAAGCGGCTTTACAATGCCAGCATTGCTAGGTGACATAGCCATAGTGTGTTTACAATGCCAGCTGTATTAAGGGACATTGCGAAGTTGGCTTTACAATGCCAGCGTTGCTAGGTGATATTGCAAAATCGGCTATACAATGCCAGCTGGGTTAAGGGACATTGCAAAATCGGCTTTACAATGCCAGCTGGGTTAAGGGACATTACAAAGTCGGCTTTACAATGCCAGCTTTGCAAGGTGATATTGCGAATGTGTCTTTACAATGCCAGCTTTGCAGGCTTCCGTTCTGAAGATAAAGCACAAAAGGTAAAATATTTCCCATCATGCTTTGCAATTTTGGGACATAATTGCCCATATCTCAGCAATTAAACATTCAAAATGGTAAGAACTATACATGCCTGCTTTATTTAGCATGCCATCTATCAGAGTATGCTAAAAAAACATGTTCAAAATTTTGCACCGCCACAGAAGACAATGTGCACACAGAGGGTTGTATATACAAAGTCCAAACATTTGTATAGTGTATGTGCTGTGGCTATTGCCACTCGCAACAGCTATTGGTTAAGGATCATCACTTGATGACCGTGGTTATTACCCTAACCCCTAACGCTAACCCTCAGGGCCACCATTCTGGAGAGCAATCCAGCTTGGTCAGTGAAGCAGCGCAGGAGTTGAAAGGTCATCGATCCAAAAATTGGGCACACATGTACCCAGCGGTCTGAATGAGAGATATGAGCGTTGGGAATTAGTGTAGGTCTATGCTTTGTGCTTTCATTTCTGATGCTTTCGGCAGCAGAATTTCTTTTGTTCATCCCTAACCCAACCCTAACCCTAGGAAAGCAGAAAAGGATGGAGAAAAAGACAAGTAGAAGAAGACTCTCAGACATAAAAACAAGTTTAATTGTCACATATTCACTTCTTGTTGAAACATTCACAGGAAACAGAGTTTACAGTTATCAGTCAGATAAAGTGACGTCAACTGATTTACTTTCCAACAACACGATTTGACGATAACCCTACATTAGTTCATGTGTTCATTTACTTCCAGTTTTCAGTCACTAGGGGGCGACATGGACTAAATATTCTCTCTTCATGTTATGTTAAAACTGTATGAACAGCTGTCATTTATCACTGATTATTTACCTCACAGACATCTCACACCTTCACCCTTCTTATTGGGTCCTAGAGTTAGCTTAGCTTAGCTTTGATCACCTTTCACATCAAGAGTCACATTCAAACAGAGCTAACATGGAGCTGATATTGAGCTAACTAAGCAGCAGCGGTGTAGTGCTATTTGCTTTAGTACCGGAGCGCACCTATGACGCACACTCATTTACGTGCACTGTGACGTAGAAGCTCATTTCTAAGGTTATGTAACACTGTTTTATGGGTTTTAAGTGTACAGTTGCCATGGCAATGTATACATTTCAGTACAAGCCAACTTCCATCAAGTTGCGGAGGTGAGGTTTTGCAGGAACAGACAAAAAAGCAACATTACTAGATGACATTACGAGGAAGAGAGCCAGCCGCTACATATCAATATAACAACTTGGACCATTCCCTCTGTTTTTATCTCTCGTGCATGATATACAGTCAATGCTCGTCCATACACTTTAGTGATGATTGGATCCACAAGCCCTTAAGAAATTTATATGAATTTCAATCAGTTCATGCAATCAGCCAATATTCTATTTTCTGACTTGGAGAGAAAAAAAATACTGGAGCATCTTTCCTGTGCGCTCCTGCCACACTACACTTCTACTAAGCAGACCTTAAAAAGCTAATGTAATGCTGATGCAGACCTAGCATGACACTAATGTGCTAATGAAAGCTAACACTTTAACTGTTGAAGCCAACGCAATGATGAAAGAAATACTGATGTTTGTCCTGTAAACATTAAAGTAAAATAAATAAGTGGAAACATTTGCATGGTCGTCATTTGACTCCTCAGAATACCCCTCTGTATTAAAACAGCTGTTATCAAAGAACATGACGTATCCCTGCAGTTATTGGTCATCAGAAATCAAAACGTTACTGTCCTCAGATCAGTGTGGATTTCATCAGAAGAGGTAATGCTTCCTTTTTTTCAAACCTTCTAAATAAGATTCAGTGAATATTCCTGTTTTCGTCATTGACGTTTCCGCCTGGAGAACGTTCTCCGGAAGTTCTTTCTGAAGAACGTAAAAACGACAGTCAATGATGATGTCACAGTCAGTGATGATGTCACAGTGTACGATGTAAATGCGGCCGTAGTAACTGTTGACGAGGTTAGCATCGCGTCCATTTGATCAGAGTCTCTGGCGAGCGATAAAGGAAGATCAGTTTGGCGTAAAGCTCCTCCTCCAACTCCAGCTCCCCTGTCTCTCTCACCTGAGACAGAAAACCGCCAATCAGATCACAGCACAGCCACAAATCAGTTTATCAATCAGGTAAACTAATCATGTTGCTGAGTTAATAAAGTTTTACCAGGAAGACGTCGGTGCAGAGTTTGAGGATGCGGTCGACACACGGCAGCTCCTCGAACATGATGGAGTGACTGATCCCACTGAAGAACTCGCGCACAAACTTCCCAATCACCAAAACCACCGACGCATACAGACCCATGATGCTGCAGGAGGGACAGTTAATGCACAGTAATCAGACTACAGTTAGTGCACAGTAATCCAGTAATCAGACTACAGTTACTGCAGTACTTGAAGCTATTGTGTACCCGTATCCAGCCAGGAAGCCGAGACTCGGAGGACTGACTTTATCACTGAACACAAACAGCTGAAGCCCCGCCTCCCTTCTGTCACTGAATAAAGCTCCACCCCCGACAGGGACCAGGCTGGCAGCCGGTTGGTCCACAATCCACCAGTCCTGGATCTCTCGGCTTTGATTGGTCGACCACTCCAGGGCCAGCAGGATGTCCTTGTAGCGGCCATCTGATTGGAGCAGAGGACAGCAGTTTAATCTCATTATACACATATATGTATCAGCAACTCAATTTGGCATTGGTTTAGCACCATTTATGTTTTATAACCAATTTACAAAGAATTTTAGTCACATTAAAAACAAACAGCTGGTTTTTAAGGATGAACGTGTGCATATAAAAACCTGCGTAAAGCTGTTCGATGGGTTTAGCATTGGAATCACTTGGAGCTCGAATAAAACATGGAAACACTTCCTGTATGACCCTGAAAGCAAACACACAGACACAAAACACACTTAGCACAATTCTTCCTGAGTGGTTCATGTGGACAACAACACACCTGCGTACTGTCCGAGGTTTCTGTCTGTTAGTGGAAGTTTTTCCTCACCACTGTCGTACCAAATGCTTGCTCTTTGGGGGGATTGTTGTGTCTGTAAATTATAAAGTGTGGTCTGGACCTACTCTATCCTGTGTCCTGAGATAACTGCTGTTAGAACCTGACACTGTAAATAAAGTTATATTGAATTAAACACCTCTGTATATGGCCCTGCCCCCCTGTACTCACACAGGACGTGTCCTGGTTCCATTCAGCAACTGGATTAGCTCCAGGCGAGTTTGATCATCCAGGTAGGTCACATGTTTTCCTGATGCAAGCTCCGCCTTTGCCCCCAGACTCAAGTTCCTTAAAACACACACAGCATTATTCAGATCACATCATCATCTGATACCTGACAATAATTTCTTTGTTATCTCATTAAAAATGCAAAGTGATCAAACAAAAGGAACATCTAAATCAAATTAATATTTGGTATTACTACCCTTCGTCTTCAAAACAGCATACATACTTATCGGCACACAGAGCCAGGGGTTTTGTAGGATTATAGTCAGGTGTATGATCAACAGATTATACAAGAACAGGTGCTAATGATCATCAATATCACATGTAGGTTAAAACATACTAATTAACTAAAACAGAAAGAGCTGTGTAGGAGGCTTAAAACTTGATGATGAACAACCGAAATCTGCTACCAAGGTGAGGTTGTGGAAGACAATTTCATGTCACAGGTCATATACAGTACCATGGCAAGACTGAGCACAGCAACAAGACAAAAGGTAGTTATACTGCATCAGTAAGGTCTCTCTCAGACAAAGATCTCAAAGCAGACTGGGGTGTGAAGATGTGCTGTTCAAGGTCTTTTGAAGGAGCACTAAGACATGGTAAAGAAGAACAAGAAGTCCTGGAAGTGATGGCATGGCCGCCACAGAGCCCTGATCTCAGCATCACCGAGTGTGTCTGGGATCACATGCAGAGACAGAAGGATTTGAGGACGCCTACATCCACAGCAGATCTGTTGTTAGTTTTCCAAGATGTTTGGAACAACCTACCAGCTGAGGTCCTTCAAACACTGTGTGCAAGTGGACCGAGAAGAATTGATGCTGTCTTTGGTCACATCAAATATTGATTTGATTTAGAGTTCTCTTCTTTTCATTCACTTGATTTTGTTAATTGATGACAACAAACTATTAACACTTCCATTTTTGAAAGCATTCTTAATTTAAAGCATTTTTTATGCCTGCCTCTGCGCAGTACTGTGTATATAAAGTATACTGTATATATATAAGTGGTGGGCCGTTATCGGCGTTAACGTGCTGCATTAAAGTGAGACTCTTATCGGGCGATAAAAAAAAATATCGCCGTTAATCTATTCTCAAAGTTGGGTTGGGAGCTGGTCTATAGGCGCCTACGCAGCTATGATGACTTTCACCTTGATAACTGTATGTAGGCCTACAGTTCAAGGCTAATGTACGGCGGTGCGCCTCACAATCAACACCGCCTGCCGCACTTGCGTTTATTAATTTTTTTACCGCAATTTAAAACATGTAGCGTATTCGTTCAGCAGCATTTCCTTCCCTGCTCTCCTCTGTCTCTCTGTCACTTGCGTCTGCCAGTGTGTTAATTTCAGAGTCCCGACCGACTCTTAGCAAACCAGAGATTTCACCGCTTTGGAAAGTTAACTAGTCGCAAGTTTGCGGTAAAATACAGTTGGGTTGTCGAGGTCAAAACACTATACGTAGCAGCTGTGAATCAAATAAATGTATTATAAATAATGTTATGTCATTTGTTTACTCTTACACTGAATGTTTGCTGCTTAATCCCAGATGAGTATTGAAAAGTATTTTCCGCGACTGAAAAAGACCACCGCAGAAACACTGTAGTAAACACAAGTACATCTTATTGAACATGATTTATTTCCATCACCAGTTATCATAGTAGAACAGCTTTCTCAAGCAGTTTGTGATGCATTCTGGGAACAGGAGATGAGCCCCTGGTCTAATGCTCCAGCTGGCTGGAGAAACCCATCCTCAAAGACTTACTTTTAGTCATTATTTGGGTAGCACACATATCCTGAATGCCTTCGGCAGAATTCAAATGAGCCATTTTAATCTAGATTAATTAAAAATTAAAATTAGCAAAATTACGAATCCCACTATGGCCACGCCAAGACCCACCCTACGAAGCAGCTCGATTGGTTGGGGTTAGGAATTTCACCTCGACTGGTTAAGGTTAGGATAACAGATTGGTCAGGGGATAGGACCTGAACAAATGGGGTTACGTTACCTTGGATGCCTGGCCAATATTAGTGATTGAAGGGCGGGCGCCCAGGCACGCCGCGGCTGTACAAACTTGTTTGGGCTTGCGCGCCGCGTAGCTAGTAGGCTTGTGAAGGCTATTAGCTTCGGAGCGAGTAGTGACTCTACAGTCAGTGAGAGAAACAAAGTGTCTCCCCTGTTCTTTCTGACCACGGTGGGAAACCGGGAGGAGGAAAAGTTAACCCTCTCCTTGATTTTACATTGGTTATGGAGACAGCCAACCAGGAAATGAGTCGGGGGAAACCCTAGTCGCTATGACGACGAGCCATGCTCGCCTCAGGCATGAGGCAGTTATACTATCTGCAATGGAAAATGGAGGTAGCGGTGTTACATTGTGTGACAGATTAATAGCTCCAAGTGTGAATGTTATTGTGAAATTGAACACTAAGTACATGCCAATGTTGTTTTCAATAAAAAAATTGCACAAAGCAAGCCGATCCATTTTTCCATGTTGATAAGAGCATTAAAATGAGAAAATATAATGGGACAAAAAGAAATCAAGGGACATTTAGAATACATAAAAATGTGCAATTAATTGCGGTTAATCGGGAGTTAACTATGACAATGCAATTAATCGTGATTAAATATTTTAATCTTTTGACAGCACTAATAAATATATATATATATGTATATAGATTATTGCTGACCTCTGCACCGTCCAGGACAGCGTCAGCGGGAAGTGGTCCAGGTCCAGCACCTGGCTCAGGTACTTCCTGCTGGGAGGACTGATCGTCCACAGAGAATTACTGCTGCCTTGCAGCTCAGCCACCGTCACATCCTCCGGACCATAGGCCTCCAGGAACTGCAAGGCACTCTGAAATACATGCCACATAGGTACTGCAATAAAACTTCAAGGCAATCTTTGAAATACAGGCCACACATGTACTGCAATAAATCTGCAAGGCACTCTGGGAAATAATGCAAACCCATTTTAACGGCGACAATTTTTTTATTGCAAGATTAACGTTCTTTTGGATCTAGCTAGACCGGAAACAAAACAGACACACACGCCCAGGCGTCAAAATTATGAATCCCACTATGGCCACGCCAAGACACGCCCTACGAAGCAGCTCAATTGGTTGGGGTTAGGCATTTCACCTCGACTGGTTAAGGTTAGGATAACGGATTGGTCAGGGGATAGGACCTGAACAAATGGGGTTACGTTACCTTAGATTCCTGGCCAATATTAGTGATTGAAGGGCGGGCGCCCAGGTACACCGCGGCCGTACACACATGTACTGCAATAAATCTGCAAGGCACTCTGGGAAATAAGGGCCACACAGGTACTGGAATACCTTTAAGTAATAATGTACAATGCTAGTCAGGGATTTTATTATATTATTTTAAAAATTCACTCTCATTTTAATCTTTCTACCATTTTCACATTCTCTCATCCATGTTCTTAGTCTAATGTGTGTGTTTTAATGTTGCACCGTAGAGAATAACCTCTGTATTCGCTGTATGTACTTATAATGACGTCACTTCTGATTAGAATAAAATATAATACAATAGAATACACTTTATTGTCCCCGAGGGGAAATTTGTCTTGGACATAGAGCTACAACCTGTTGCTTCACAACATAAACAACATGTAACATGAAAACATTCTAAAACTGGCATAAAATGAAATACAAATACAATACAATAAAATAAAATCAATATCAAAATAAGATCAGCAGAGTGTCCTAAGACACAAAAGAAGGGCACACATGACAGCACAGACAACACAACATCCTAAGAATTAACTATAATAATTAAAGTGCGAAGTGCAAAAAGTGCAGGTGTACTACCCCCCTGCTCTGCTGGGCTAAGATTTACTATTGGAGTTCAGCAGCTTGACGTACGTTGGAATAAACAATAACTTTAGTCTGTTTTACATCTCGGCACATGGAATCTTCTCCCTTATGGCAGAGGTTCATATTCAGGAAAGAGAGGTTGTATAGGGTCTGCAGTGATTCTTTTAGCTTGTTTTATGACAGCTTGCTCGTACAGGCTCTGTATGGGCTTGTACTCTTTCCTCCCTATTATCCTCAAAGCTGTGTTGTGTGTGCTGACCAGCCTGCTTTTTAGCTGCACTGTTAAGTTGCCAAACCATGCTGTGATTCCATATCTGATAATGTTCTCCAGAATTGCCCATTAGAACATGAGAATGATCTGGCTGCTTACTCCATACAGTCTCTGTCACCTTAAAAAGTATAATCTCTGCTGCAGTCTATTATGCAGGTGGTCAATGTGTGTTGGCCAGCAGAGAAGATTGTCTATATGGACACCTAAGTATTTCTAAGACGTTACCTGGATGATTTTCAGACGACTGGCTCATGGTCAATTACTTGCCTTGGGTTAAGTATCATCTCCTGTGTTTTTGTGACATTTAAGATGAGGTGGTTGGTGTAACACCACTTGATAAAGGTGTTTACCTCATCATGGTACACAGAAGAGTTTATGTCCTTCTGGAGAAGGCTCAAAATTGCTGTATCGTCTGCAAATTTTATAATAAAGTTATTAGGGTGTACTTTCCTGCAGTCATTAGTATACAATGTGAAGTATGGGTGATACCACAGAACCTTGTGGGAGCCCCATGTTGCTATGTTTAACCTCTGACAGCGTGCCTTTGACTTTCACCTGTGGTGTCCTATTAGCTAAAAAATAATAAAACCATTTGATCAGGGCAGGGTCAACATTCATATCATTGTTTCTTTAAAAGCAGATAGGGTTGCACAGTATTAAATGCTGAACTGAAATCAATAAATAATATTCTAGAATAGGCTTTTGTATCCTCAATGTGTTTAGAAGTAGGATGCGAAATGCAGAGGGCATCTTCAGTACTGCGTTCATGTTTATAGGCAAATTGACACGTGTCCAACATTGGCTCAACCTCTGCCTTAAGCTGGGACACTACACATTTCTCAAGACATTTCATTACAATAGAAGTCAAAGCTATGATTCTGAATTCAAGTTTGAGCTGCCTCCAGGAACTGCAAGGCACTCTGGGAAATACAGGCCACAGAAGTACCAGAATAAAACTACAAGCTGTAGCATCAGTACTGTGAGTAGTCTGTGAGTAGTGCTGCAGTAGTACTGTGAGTAGTAGAGCAGTAATGCAGTGATCAGTGTGTGAGTAGTACTGCAGTAGTACTGTGAGTAGTGTGTGAGTAGTACTATGAGGAGTACTGTAAGTACTGCAGTAGTACTGTTTGGTACTTACAGGAGTGTAGCTGTAGGAGCTGGTGAAGAAACTGAAGTCTTCCTCTGTCAGATCTTTCAGTTGATTCTGCTGTGCACTCATCGTGAAGATCGGCTGTCGAAGACAACAGCAGGTCAGTCAACTACTACATACATATATAACCCTGACTTTCTGTGTACAGTACAGGGACAGGTGTGTCAGTGCAGGGTAGGTAAACAGTACAGGTGTAGTCTGGATCAAGAGAAGAACTTTTCCTGGATAAAGCATTTGCTCCTCTTTCCTCTCTCTCTGTGTCTCCGTTCTCAAACTCCATTCTTTTTGGGAAACAACTACAGACTTTGAGCTAGTGAGCTGCACGCTGAAAATATCACATTATGAAGAAGATGTGGATGTTTCAACAAGACAGGTCTGCTTGGTTCTTATGATCGAATTATTGTAAAGATTTACAAAGAATACGTTTAGATCATTTCCTCTCTAACTGGGGCATATTATAAAAAATGTGTTGAGGTCATTTCCTCTAACAGGGACATTTTATAATGAATATGATGAGATCATTTCCTCTCTAACTGGGACGTTTTATAAAGAATATGTTGAGGTCATTTCCTCTAACTGTGACGTTTTATAAAGAATATGTTGAGATCATTTCCTCTAACTGGGACGTTTTATAAACAATATGTTGAGGTCATTTCCTCTCTAACTGGGACGTTTTATAAACAATATGTTGAGGTCATTTCCTCTCTAACTGGGACGTTTTATAAACAATACGTTGAGGTCATTTCCTCTTTAACTGGGACGTTTTATAAAGAATATGTTGAGGTCATTTCCTCTAACTGGGACGTTTTATAAACAATACCTTGAGGTAATTTCCTCTAACTGGGACGTTTTCGGACTAATTGGTGGGATTGCTGTGGACGAAGTACACACAGAGATACACTGGTAAGAGCCAATGAGGTTTAACCACGTATCAGCTAATTTAAATAGCTCACGTTACTGGATTGTGTCAACAGTTAACTTCATTTAATATTGTATTTGGAGTTTTCTTTTGCGGGGTGCAAATGTTCCACCAGAACCAGTTCCTTCCTGAGACTATTTAACAGAACCACCGTCACTGTGTCTGGAGCTCAGCGCCGCCCAAGACCATTGGGATTGGTTAAAAGAAATGCAACAAACCCATAGAGGTTTTTTCTCCTGTCCCAGAAGGTGTCTGTGGTGTATTTGGACTTTACTCCACAGTGCTGTGGACATAGAGCTCGCTATGAGAGACTAGTACAGGTGTGACACAGTTCAGATAAGTTTACCTGAAAGCCTCCAAGTGTGATGGTCAGAGAGACGTCGAGTGGTTTGTTGACGACTCCGGCAACAGATTTAATGAGTGACATGAAGAGCAGCGGAAACCAAACAATACAGATCAGCAGGAGAACGATCAGACCACCCATCCCATACTTCACAACACGCTTCTTCTTCTGGCCGCGAGGCTGAGGGTATCTCTGTGTACAAATATACACAATAAATGCAAAATTCACATAAATACACCTAAATACACATACATACACATACCTACATATACAGACAGACAGACCTTCTCAGATTCCCTCCAGCACTTCAGGACGAAGCAGTGAGCATAGACATCCTCCACACAGATCCAGGAGGACAGAGACAGAGTGGTGTCTGTCCAGACCCAGTCCATCACAGCCCGGAGCTCCGTCAGGAAGGGAACCAGACGGAAACTACAGACAGACAGGTCCAGGGACAGACAGACAGAAATACAGAGAGAAAGACAAGTCAAGAGACAGACAGGTCGATAGGCAGACAGACAGAGAGTTTAATGAGTAATGTCTGGGAACATGTTGCTAAAGTGATCATTCTCTCAACAATGTATGGTGGCACATGCTTTCAGATGTTGAAAGGTATTTTCTCTTTAAATCAAGCTGTTATTTTTGCTAAGCTAGGCTAACAGTACAGTTCAATTCAATTTTATAACAGAAATTCCAACAGAAGTTATCTAAGGACACTTTACAGCTAGAGTAGGTCTAGGCCTTTATGCTAAGCTAGGCTAACAGTCTGGCAGCTGGACTCACCCCTGAAATAGGAAGAGGTTAAGGTAGTTGTAGCTCTTCGTCAGAAAGTTTCCCAGAACCCGAGTCGGGTAACCAGATCGAATCTGATAGGCCGACAGACCGAAGTACACACATTTTACAAAATACCAGAGCTGAGCCACCAGGTTCTGATTGAAACGTCTGGAGAGAGAGAGGCAGACAGACAGACAGACAGTGTTTATATAACTTGATAACTGATTGATGTTACTTTCTAACCAGTTAAAGCTAAATGTATCTGAAATTATCTATTATATTGAACATTATGACCAGTCAGACTTCTCTTTCTTAGACAGTATGATTCATTATGTTAACAAGGCAGCAGAGAAAGGTGAGTTATAGTACCTCTCAGTGACCGTCGGCAAGATGAAGAACATCCAGAAATGAATCCCAAAAACCAAAATCACCTGGAAGACCAACTTCCCCAAAACTGTCTTCCTCAAATACAGAGCCCTGTCTATCACCATGGTGCCTGCAGATAGACAGGGGGACATTGAGACATCTTAACAAACAAATAGACAGACAGGTAAATGGACAGACAGACAGGTAAACAAACAGACAGACAAACACATACACAACAGACAGACAGAAAGGTAAACAGACAGACGTACCAAACTGGATCAGAACCATCACCAAGAAAGCTTCAGGAACTTGGTCTTCTGAGAGGGAGGAAGTGATGTCAGCAGCTGCAGAGTGTTTCTGAGCAAATAACAGAATGAAACAGAATGAAACAGTAAGGTAAATAAAGTCGCAGCTGAGTGAAACGTGATGTGATGCAGTCAGTAAATAAAATTTTACTCCGAAAGCCCAGAAGCCGAAGACGATGATGATGAAGTCGACGGTGTCGGCTAGGAACATGAGGACGTAAACATCAGTGACGGCGCTGTACTCTGGTTGGACAAGAGCTCTAAAGAACTGAAGGACTGGATGGTAAAGAGACATGCACCTAGAAGACAGAGTGTTTAATCGAACTTCAACACATCAACAAACAACAGTTATAACATAAAATATTAACTTCATCTATAGAACCAAACATTATTCATAGTCGTGAACAACAGAAAGGCTTTTAGTCTTTTTAACACATTCAGGGCCAGATGTACTAACGCTTGCCGCCCATTTCAGGCATATTTGTTTGGCAATGTGTGCGTAAAACCATAACGAGGTGTACAAACAGGCTGCACTGAGGTAACAGCATGGCGAGGTATGTACAAACAGGCCACACTGAGGTAAAAGCACAGACTGCTTGTCACAGGAACTGAAAATGGCAAATTGTGCTTTTCTGTGTCATGCATATGCATTCATGGGAGGGTGAAGGGGAAAGTGGGAGTTTCCCATAAAGAGATGGGAGGGAAAGCGTAGAGTGCGTCTAATTATGTATTCCGCGGTATGTACAAAAAACACCCTAAGCTACAGGAGGTTGACTGACTCGCAGCACTTCAACACGTGTGTTTTTTTCGCTTGGCAAGCCGACCGAGCGTGACATGGGGGCGTGGCAGTATTGATGATTCCATTTTTTTCATTCGATATTCAAGATTGTTAATTTCGATAGATTTCGATTTACAATCGAAATTGTGACAACCTTATTTGCTACAGCGCAATTTACATGTAGAGAAAGGCGCTGATTACCCGATGAACTGCAGGTTTGGTAAATACCACGTAAGCTGAAGTATCACAGCGTGCGCTTTCTGCGGGTTGGCCATGACGCTGATAACATTATGTTCACTAATGTACGTACATCTGGCTAGCAGTAGAAAAACTACTCGTGTTACCAACTATTATCAATGGAAAGTAGCTAAATCCTCTATGAAGTTGCTTATGCTAATTTGAATCATAATAACAGATTTGTCAATAAGTATTTCCTGAAAAAAGTCAGTAAAGGCTTTAAAAATCATCAAATCTAGCGAGAAAGATGTTAACATGTTTAAAGGAAGAGAAATTGGGAGCACCCAGTTCAAACTTAAATAATTAAAACAAATATATAGTCTGATTTGAGACTTCAAACTAAAAAAAACATCTTTAATGTTAATTTAGTCAAATGACACTCAACTATATTCATAAAATAAGTGAGATAAATGTTCTCAGAGATGTTTAGATACAAGATAATTTATATTTGCAGTCCCTGGGCAGGTAGACAAAAACAATAAAACCATTAATGGAATTATAGAAATTCAAGTTCAAAACATAAGGACCTATAGACTACTTATAGGTCATGTTAAAAGAGTAGTACGCATCATTAGTTTGTTTAGGAGACAATAACCTCATTGTTCTACAGTTCATATCTGATACAAGTCACAAAAACCAGAGTGTCACTGGACAATGGCTAGCTTTAGAATTAGCATACCTGCTAACAGAGTACTTCTTGGCTCTGATGGAAAGTTCTCTGAGTTTCTCCAGCAGCAGATCGAACCTGCCGGGTGGCCGAGATCTGGAACTCATGCTGCCTGAAAACACATGAAGATGACAAGGAAAACATCAACAGTACTTTCACAATAATTCGTTTATTTGTCAATTTTCTACTGCTTCTCCAGGTCCAGGACATAGTGACAAACTTTCCCTACCGCTCGATCCAGATCATCTTATGCAGCTCAATCCTAACAAGACAATCCTATACTCTATCATATCTTGATGCAGAATGACACTTCATTACCAGACCTGTTGATATTGCTAATCACCTCAACAGCTATTTTAACAACAAAGTAGAAAAACTTAAGGAGACAATGTGCCAAACAAATAACATACAATCATATCACTTTGATTAGAGCTCAAATGATGATAGGAAAACAATGTACTTTTGAATTTACTAAAGTTGATGTGAGTTATGTGGAAAAGTTGCTATCCTGTTGTAAAGACAAACCATCTGGTGTGGATAATATGGATACAAACCTTTTGAAATTGGTAGCAAACTTGATTGCCATTCCAGTTAGCCATGTTTTGAACTTGAGTTTTGAAAAAAACATCTGTCCG
Source organism: Gymnocephalus cernua (assembly GCA_023631565.1). NCBI lineage: Eukaryota > Metazoa > Chordata > Actinopteri > Perciformes > Percidae > Gymnocephalus > Gymnocephalus cernua. The sequence continues at coordinate 212,822 of JALJEH010000033.1, read as the reverse complement.
ACAACATGGAAAACTGCTAAAATCATTCCTTTACCAAAGAAGTGGCCCGAATAGTCGACCAATTACCTGCTGCCGGCTTTAAGTAAGATCATGGAGAAAAATGCTTTTGAAGAAATACAATGTTATTTTTCAGTGAATGATTTATATACAGATTATCAACATGCCTATAGAATTGGACATTCTACAGGCACAGCCCTCACTCAAATGGTAGACAACTGGCACAGAGACATAGAAAATGAGAAATTATTAGGGGCTGTGCTGTTGGATTTTACTGCGGCTTTTGATATCATTGATCATAATTAGTTATTAAAAAAACTAAAATGTTATGGTTTCGATTCAAGTGCAATACTTTGGGTAGAAAGCTATTTAGCAAATAGGACACAGACGGTGTACTTTAATGGGAGTTTTTTTTAGTTAAAGTCAGTACGCTGTGGAATTCCACAAGGAAGCTGTCTGGGGCCATTACTATATTCTATATTTACCAATGAATTACCTTTAACTTTAAAATATGCAAAAATGGTGATGTATGCTGACGACTCAACAATATACATGGCTGCATCCACAGCTGAGAGGCTTACTAGTGTCTTGACTGAAGAATTGCAGTCGGCATTGGAATGGGTAACAAATAACCAACTAGTTCTTAATGTATCTAAAACCACAAACATTGTATTTGGAACAAAAAAACAGTTGTTTAATGAACCTAAATTAAATGCAAAATGTTGAAGGAATGGCAGTTGAACAGGTACAAAGGACCAAGCTTCTTGGCATTACAGTGGATAGTAAATGATCTTGGTCTCAACACATTGATGAGGTGGTGACAAAAATGGGTAGAGGTCTCTCAGTTATAGGGAGATGTTCAAATTTTGTCCATAAAAATGTAATGAGTAACCTCATTAAAACGATTGTCTCCTATCCCATTTGGACTACTGTTGAAGGCTTTGGTCAGGTACTGCCATATCAAATATAAAGAAATTGCAAATTGTTCCGAATAAGGATGCATGCTGTTTACTAAAGTGCCCACTCAGATCAAGCATTGATGCAATGCATGGCTGCCTATCCTGGTTAAGTGTAAGGAATAGATCAACTGCCATTTCTCAACTTTACTAGAAATATTTTAGTGACTAAACAGCCGAGGGTGTTGTATCAGCATCTTGGTCTTAGTTCTGATAAGCATGACTATAGCACTAGGCAAGCTACGGAGGGCAGATTCACATTACCTAAGGTAAGAACAAACAAAGGGAAAAACGCCGTAGTATATAGAGCCATGATTAACTGGAATGCAATGCCTAGTCATGTCATTCAAGAAAATAGACAATCTCAATTCAAAGTACTACTTAAAGAACATCTCCTAGCTGAGTAGTACACTGTATTGGCTGATACTTAATGAATGCTGTTGGTATCATTGAGGGTGTTATGTATGCATTTGCATGGTCATATTCTCAGTGATTAATGACATGACCTCATCTCTACATTCTGTGAATAACTTAAACAAGGTCATGTGTTGTCTTGTGTTGTAGTGTGTTGTGTTGAATGCTTTTATGTCTTGTTATTATTTTGGTTGTTTTTCTTTCAGGGATGTATTGAATGTTGTTTTTGGTGGTTGTTTTTAATGTAGAAATGATGCATGGCAATGTATAGCTGCACAAGCTTTGGGTGGACTCCAGGAAGAATAGCTGTACCTATGGCCTCAGCTAATGAAGATCCCAATGAATCAAATCAAATACAAATATGAAACGATAGTAGAGACAGACTTTCTTCACAACAAAGCATGCTCCAAAAAGACAACAAGCTAATGCTTTTTGCTCAGTCTTTGCTTAAAACAGTCCTACACAAATTCATCATGAGGTGGAAGATTCATCTTTAACTTGTTATATAAAGTCTTGTTGTGTTTATGTGTGTTTAATTCTACCTGCAGGAGAGCGCAGCTGGGTGGAGATGGAGCGTGTCCGTCTCCTGCTGCGCCGACGCAGTGTGTTGGCGGAGTCTGCTACATCGATAGAGGTAGCACCATGGGTGGAGTCCACCTGGTTATCATGGTGATGAAGAGTGTCTGTCTCCGTGGCAACATTCTGGTCCCACAGTCCGTGACACTAAGGAGAAGAAAAATACTGCACTAAGGAAGTGGTTTTTGAGTATGGCTCAGTGGTAATATAATTTAGTGTTTTTATCTTGAGTATAGCTCAGTGGTAATATCATTTAGTGTTTTTATCTTGAGTATAGCTCAGTGGTAATATCATTTAGTGTTTTTATCTTGAGTATAGCTCAGTGGTAATATAATTTAGTTTTTTTTCATCTTGAGTATGGCTCAGTGGTAATATAATTTAGTGTTTTTATCTTGTTTATGGTTCAGTGGTAATATAATTTAGTTTTCTTATCTTGAGTATGGCTCAGTGGTAATATAATTTAGTGTTTTTATCTTGAGTATGGCTCAGTGGTAATGTAATTTAGTTTTCTTATCTTGAGTATGGCTCAGTGGTAATATAATTTAGTTTTCTTATCTTGAGTATGGCTCAATGGTAATATAATTTAGTTTTCTTATCTTTAGTATGGCTCAGTGGTAATATAATTTAGTGTTTTTAACCTTCAGTATTGCCCGGTGGTAGAACAAAGTGAGCAGCTGCAGCAGGTCATACAGGACATAGCCTTCCTTCTTTTCCACGCCCAAGATGTTCGGGGGGTGGAATGGTTTGGAGCGGTCCACCTCCAGCTTTTGGTTGAATGGAAAGAAACCAAACTGGAAGAAATACTTGATGACGATGGTAACCTGAGGACACAGACAGGTAGAATGATTGTTAAACATTGTACTTTTCACAGATTAAATGTTAATTGATGCCAGCAGCAGAGTAGACCTCAGTGTAGATGATGGCCGTCATCCAGAAGGTCTTACTGGGTCGAGGGACAGACAGCGTGGCCCACAGAAACACCAGAACAGGAAGTACCAATGTTAGACAGCTGGCAGACACCATGTGGTTCAACACTATGACCAGGTAACACACCGTTTCCGACCTGTTAACAGAACTGTTTGAGTATCTTAGCAACACCATTGGCACCAGTGAGTTACCTGTGGTGCAGAGTTTACCTGGCTGCGAGGATGTTGTAGAGGGCGTAGCATAGGTGGAGCAGCTGGTGTTGATTGGCATAGAAACAATCTGATGCCTCAAGCTCCACATTGTGGAAAGTCCTGAAACAGAGTGAATCAGCAGCTGGTTAAAGTCAGTAATTAAATAAGTACATTTATTTACACAGTTTTTCACAGATAAAAAATACATACTGTTTTACTTAAAATATAAAACAAAGGATAGGCAAAGGTTACAGAGTAAGGATCTCTGTGACTCACCAGTGACCTGGGCCACACATTAAATTCCACAGATGTTCATTCTTGATCACCACTAAAAACTGAAAAAGAAATCTTCAGACTTTGTTTGGGTCTGCCCGTGACTCACCTGTTTCTTAGAAGCTCGCTGGCTGTCAGCTCCTGAGTGCGAGAAAGCAGCAGACAGGAAGTGGAGGCCGAGTCAGACAGGAACTCACTCCTCTCCCCCAGTGTCTGAACCAGCAGCGGCCTCCTGAATCCCTCCCCAGCATCCTCCTCCTGTAGGTCCAGGCCCAGAGCCAGGCTGTAGGAGGGGGGGAGGAGAAGGGAGGACGGGGAGGTGGGGGAGGAGGCGCTGGTCTGAGTCGGCTGTGTGTCAACAGGAAGTTGCTGGTTTGAGTCTTCAACACTGTTCAAACAGAGAGAAATAATTTATGTAATCTGTTGGAACAGATGAACTTAGTTATGTTTGTGTTCCTTCAGGATGACCGACCTGTGAGAATGACTCTCTTCCTCTGAAGAGGACAAACATTCAACTCTCTCCATCCTGGACAGTTTGGGTCGCCATCTGTGGCTGGTTTTAGTCACTAGGCATTCTGGGCAATATTCACCTACAGGGTCACCTGGTGTTGCTGTCTCTGTTTTAACTTCTGAGGATAGAGCCTCTGCTGCCCCCGAGGTTTCCTCCACTGCCCCCAAGGTTTCCTCCACTGTCCCTGAGGTTTCCTCCACTGCCCCCAAGGTTTCCTCCACTGTCCCTGAGGTTTCCTCCACTGCCCCCAAGGTTTCCTCCACTGCCCCCAAGGTTTCCTCCACTGTCCCTGAGGTTTCCTCCACTGCCCACAAGGTTTCCTCCACTGTCCCTGAGGTTTCCTCCACTGCCCCCAAGGTTTCCTCCACTGTCCCTGAGGTTTCCTCCACTGCCCCCAAGGTTTCCTCCACTGTCCTTGAGGTTTCCTCCACTGCCCCCAAGGTTTCCTCCACTGCCCCCGAGGTTTCCTCCACTGCCCCCAAGGTTTCCTCCACTGCCCCCAAGGTTTCCTCCACTGTCCCCAAGGTTTCCTCCACTGCCCCCGAGGTTTCCTCTGCTTCCTCTGTTGCCCCTGAGGTTTCCTCTGCTGTAACTGGTTTGAGTGGAACAGGTTCTGGTTCTGTTTCATCAGGACCTTCTGCTCCTGATACTGGTTCTGGTTCATCTGGATAATCTCTTCTTGCTTCAGCCTCTGGTTTCTTATCTGCTATTTGACCTCCTGCATCTTCTTCACAAGTATCAGAATCCATTGCCTCTTCCTCTTCCCTTCCACTCTCTGCTGAGGTCCTCCCCTCGGCCTCATGGGTACTGTAGTTCAGGCCTGACTCTCTGGAGCTTTTCATCATCTGTTCTTGGTAGTAAACATGGATTGCCTCTCTGGTTGGAACATTACCCTGAACAAACAATTACATATAAAACAAGTCAACTCACAGCCATGATACACAGGAATCCTCCGTGATCTTGTAGTTCCAACACTTCCTGTTGTAGTCCTGAACATATACCTGCTTAGCCTGCTGCGTTAGCATGCAGCGCTCAATGCGGAGGACCGTGGAGATGTCAACGTGTTCCTGACACAGACTGCTGAGCCAGGTAGTCAGAGAGTCCAGCAGAGCCGACAGCAGAACCCAACAGAACCGCATCATGTTGGAAAACCGACGAAACACTGTGTCTGAAACACACAACATCACTTGATGACACCTGCCATGTTTTCAAAGAGACATTGAAGGTGCTGCTGGGAGTCAGAGATCTACACTTACATTTATTGTACTAATAAATTTAGTTTTGAGACTTTTAAAACTTTGAAATAAAAGTTTACGTTTAATTGGGTTATTAACACTAATAACTAAAAATCCAGCTGTTGAACAGATACTTCTTCAACATTATGTCATATGACTCCCTCCATATGTTTAAATAAATATGTGTAAGCAGTCATTTCATTTTATGAATATGGATGAAACCAAGTCATGATGACGTGAGTGCTCATGCTTCAAGAGAGTTGTAGTTTTTCCTGTTCTTACAAAGCATATAATCGTTGTATTACTTTGTTAAAATCACAGAGGTTTTAGTTTCTTATATCAGCTGTTGCGGTGGTCTGAGAAAATTGAAAGAAAACACCAGGAATACAAAGTATTGTATACTTTCAAGTGTGAAAAGACAGATGCAGGAAGTGACAGATGCAGGAATGTGACTCTTCTTTCACACTAACAGACAATCTACACTGGTATGTGTGAGTGAAATGATGAATATAATGATAATCTCCTACCTGGTCCCTCCTCTTTCTCCTCCTCTTCTTCATCCTCCTCCATCTCCTCCGTCACTTCTATATCTGCGGGAGAGTTGGAGACTGATTAAACGTTACACCAATATGCAGATGACACATTTACATTTACTATCTCTGGATAACAACAAAACTTTGGACCATTTTAATTTCTTCTTTTTTTAAATGTGTATGTTGGATTGTGATCATTTCATCAACAAGAACTGTAGTCATCTGGAGTCCCAAAAAAACTGATAGATGTTTTAATTTGTCTATGTTTGCACTAACCACTAACCCTTTCTGCCCAACGGGACAACACTGTCTATTAATCCTCCTTTCTCTTCCTCCTCACCTTCTCTCTTTTCCTCCTTCCTACTCCTTCGTTTAGAGGAATTTTTTTTCCAGAGTTTCTTTTGGTTGTTGCGAGCTCTCATTGCTGTTCTGGAGTCTGTTATCCAGGCGTGATAAACAAACTGACAAATACAGACAGACAGACAGACAGACAGACAGACGGTTTGACCATTTTCTGCTTAAATGTGCTCAGAACATTGTTGTAATTTAGATCTTCTGACAGTTTTACATGCTTCTTCTTAGATCTGTTACATATTATTGAGACTCTCACCTGGAAGGCTGATTTTTCAGGTAGTTCATCCTCCTTCTTCTCTTCTTCTTCCTCGTTCTTCTCCTCCTCTTCCTCACTGTCTGTCTCAAACAGATAGTAGTCACCGCTCCTCACCACTGTAGACAGACAGACAGGTCAGACAGAGAGACAGGTCAGACAGAGAGACAGACAGGTCAGACAGAGAGACAGACAAACAGACAGACAGGTCAGACAGACAGGCAGACAAACAGACAGGTCAGACAGACAGACAGAGAGACAGACAGACAGGTCAGAGAGACAGACAGGTCAGACAGACAGACAAACAGGCAGACAAACAGGCAGGCAGGACTCACTGGAGGTGTGGTTTACCCAGGGTCTCCACCACTTTTTCCGTTGCTGACCCTTCTTGGTTTCCGGACCTAAAAACAGAAAATAACATTTATAAATACTGCCATTGACAGCTACATATTCCACACTTTTACCATGACAACAGATATTTGTTTACAGACCATCAGTGTGGAAGCTGTCTTGGGTCAAACTCAACATCTTTGCTTTTCCTCTGCGGAACTTCTGCTGTCTGTATTTAATTCTCTCCATCCTGAAAGAAACAGAAACAAGAAGTGGTTCACAGGTCAGACACAGAGACACAGGAAGTGGTTCACAGGTCAGACACAGAGACACAGGAAGTGGTTCACAGGTCAGACACAAAGACAGAGGAAGTGGTTCACAGGTTCACAGAAATATGCAATGATTACTGTTGTGACTGACTGTTCACACTTGTCTGGTCATGTGGGCATTCTGACTCATACTCATCTCTCTATCAAAACTTAGTCATGACTTTCAGAACTGTCCAGACTTGACTGATTTTGACTGCCGCTGTGTTTTTACCCATCATGCACTGCAGCCCTGAACTTCTCTAACATTACCCGTCAGAGCTTTAAGTGAGAACACAGATGTCTAAATCAGTTGGATCGGATATTAGGCGGTCTTTACCCTGCCAGCTCCTGAGTAAAAAGTCTATGTAATGTCTGACTGTGCCCAAAGTGTGAAATTTCATAGCGAGGGAGTGGGTGTGTTGATGACATTTTTATCAGGCGGCTGGCTCCAAACCATTAGAATACAAATATCAACGGGTGAAGAAGAAGGGTGATTTACACGAAGACGGCAATGAAAATGTCTCACCGGAGAGACGACAAGATTCAGGAACTTCTGTGTGTAAGATATGACACAGAAATCATACATATTCAGAAGAGACTTGTTTATGACCACATTAGTAACTGGCTCTGTGAGCAAAGTGTAATCTGCTGAGTCATGTCCTGCCTCCTGCACGGTCTACCCAGGCTCCACCCCTCGCACAAACCAAACGGAGGATTTCCAGGAAAGGAGAACACGTCTGACATGAACAATCTCCTGTTGGTGCAACACGTGAGGAAGTGAAACTCTAGACTATGTTGAGAAAACATCTTTACTGTCTCTTCAGCAGGTCCATGGATGTCTTCTCCACCTCCAGTCTCGCTCTGACAGCTTTTACTGTGGACGCCTCGAAGAGCTCTGCGCCCCTGCATCACGCACACACACACACACACACACACACACACACACACACACACACACACACACCTTAGCATCATGTGACTGTGTGTTTTAATGTGTGTTTATGAGTGAGTGTGTACCTGGAAGCCAGTAATTGTGTATTTTGAAGATCCAGGACCACATACAGGAAGTACTGACTCCTGAAAACTCTCCTCTGCAGCAACAGGAAACAGAAACAAACACCGTCCCAGATGATGCCAGCCTCGTCGCTCGGCAACTCACATTGTTTACTGCTTTGTTGCTCCGCTGCAGGAAGTAACAAAACACTTAAACAACAGACAGACAGACATACAAGTTTACGTTTAAATGTAAATTAACGTTCTGGGCTCCGAAGGGACTTACGTTTGGTATATCCTTTGATGGTGCAGGCAAGACTGAAGAGCTGAATCAGCCAACAGTGATTCAACACCAAGGACTTAATGAAACCACATGCCAGGATCTAAGCACAAAGACAGACAGGTGGAGACAGAGAGACAGACAGGTGGAGACAGAGAGACAAACAGGTGGAGACATAGAGACAGACAGGTGGAGACAGAGAGACAAACAGGTGGAGACATAGAGACAGACAGGTGGAGACAGAGAGACAGACAGGTGGAGACAGAGAGACAAACAGGTGGAGACATAGAGACAGACAGGTGGAGACAGAGAGACAAACAGGTGGAGACAGAGAGACAAACAGGTGGAGACAGAGAGACAAACAGGTGGAGACAGAGAGACAAAGAAGTAGAGACAGAAAGACATACGTGGAGTCAGATAGACAGGTTTTGACCATGTGACTCTGAGTACTTTAGTAAATATCAGCATGATGATGCATCTTACCGACAGAATGTTTTTCATGGTGATGACGAACACGTTGTAGCCAATCAGACAGTCCCAGTACACCAGGATGGATCTGACTGGTTTCAGCAGCAGGTCTCCGCCCACCAAAAGGAAGTAGAAACACGCCACCAGGTAACCCATACAGAAGATACTGATCCTGGAGCAGGAAGTAGAAACACCAGGGGCACGTTCAATCTCAAAACGGTGTGCACCGTTCTGCTAAGGTTTCCTTGTTGAATAACATAACATGTTTCCTCGTTGTGTTTTCTCTCATTTGGTGGGTGTGTCTCTCATTTACTGGCTGTGTCACAGGTGATAGCCAATCAGCAGAGACGTGTCTGTGAACTTGTGGTAATGAAAAGGCAGAGCACTCACAGCAGGGTGTTCAACGTACCCCCATTTCAGTAAAAAAAAAACACCAAACCAGGGAAACACAACTCAAAGCAAGTTGCACACCAGCAAACCGTAGCAAAACGGTGCACACCATTTTGGGATTGAACGTGCCCCTGTAACCCATACAGTTACTGATCCTGAAACAGGAAGTAGAAACACCAGGTAACCCATACATAAGATACTGATCCTAGAACAGTCTCTGTATATCTGTATCAGTGTCTCTGTATATCTGTATCAGTGTCTCTGTATCAGTGCCTGTGTATATATGTATATATGTATATATGTATCTGTATATCTGTATCAGTGTCTCTGTATATCTGTATATATGTATATCTGTATCAGTGTCTCTGTATATCTGTATATATGTATATCTGTATCAGTGTCTCTGTATATCTGTATCAGTGTCTCTGTATCAGTGTCTGTGTATATCTGTATATATGTATATATGTATCTGTATATCTGTATCAGTGTCTCTGTATATCTGTATATATGTATATCTGTATCTGTATATCTGTATCACGTCTCTGTATATCTGTATATATGTATATCTGTATCTGCATATCTGTATCAGTGTCTCTGTATGTCTGTATATATGTATATCTGTATTTCTGTATATCTGTATCAGTGTCTCTGTATATCTGTATCAGTGTCTCTGTATCAGTGTCTGTGTATATCTGTATATATGTATATATGTATCTGTATATCTGTATCAGTGTCTCTGTATATCTGTATATATGTATATCTGTATCTGTATATCTGTATCACGTCTCTGTATATCTGTATATATGTATATCTGTATCTGTATATCTGTATCAGTGTCTCTGTATATCTGTATATCAGAATATCTGTATTTCTGTATCAGTGTCTCTGCATATCTGTATATATGTATATCTGTATCTGTATATCTGTATTTCTGTATCAGTGTCTCTGTATATCTGTATCAGTGTCTCTGTGTCCCAACCAACAGTGGCAGATATCCGCCCACCAAGAGTCTGGTTCTGTCAGAGGTTTCTGAATATTCAGGTTAAACTCTGTTGATAAGCTGTGGCTCCACCCACGCACCTGGTTGTCCCAGTGATGAAGATGATGGTGAGGACGAACCAAAACATGTAGCTGAAGATTATCAACTTCATCATGTCCAAGTAAGACCTGCACACACAGACAGACAGGCAGTCATAGAGACAGACAGACAGACAGACAAGTAGACAGACAGGCAGTCAAACAGACAGACAGACAGACAGACAGACAGACAGTTTACCTGCAAAGCATAAAGTCGGGGCCTGTGTTGACACGAAGCCGTCTTATTGGATCAGAGACGCGTCCGTCATCTTCGTCCAGCTCCCAGTTGTCTCCAGCGAGGATCTGAACCGCCGGCTGGATCTCCTCCTCAAACACCTGCCGCTGCAGCGCAGCGCCGAGCAGCAGCAGGAAGTCATCTGAAAGATCAGGAAGCACGATATGTACATTTATCGTTATGGGCTCATTATTGTAGTAACTATTTGTACTCTTGCACCACATGTTAACATCCCACTGGTGAAACACAGCTTTTAACCTCCAATTTCATCATTAATTCAGAATTTGGGTCAAATCCCCAAAAAAAATAATTTCAGAACTTTTGTTTAAAACCAGGTCGTGGATCGGAAGGTTCTCCAGATTTGATCTTACGTTCATGTTTTCAGTTTAATCTTAAATGGTTGGTCTTCATCCAAATGCTTTGTGTTCTAATTCAATTTGGAATTAAATATTTCGCTTTACATGAAGCTTCTGAGAATTTAATACCAAAACGTATGAATTTACAAATGAAAATGTATCATTCTGAGTTTCCTGAAATCAAATACACAGAGAAAATGTGTTTGTCCAAATGTTTGGATGAAGTCAGCAGCTGTTTCGTTAAATGTCTCTTTAAAACGCTCCATTCTCCGTGTTTCTGAGGATCTTACAGAGGAGGAAGAGGGGGTTCGGGGGGGTCAGGTAATCAGGGAGGAAGAGCCACTTCACCACGTTGGAGTCCATGTTGGAGTTGGGAGGTCTCCAGGGATAATCTGAAAACACAACCAATGTCTCACATTCATTTCAGAATGGCTAAAATGTTGTGATTTAGTCAATAATGAAAAACAATATGCAAGGTTTTATGAAATCTATCCTGGTTTTTGAATGATCAAAAAGGTGTAGCAAATATTTAGCCTAGCTTAGCACAATGACTTTAAGAAAAGGAGACTGTTAACCTAGCATAGCACAATGACTCAAAGCAGAGGACACTGTTAGCCTAGCTTAGCACAATGACATGGTTTTTAAACTTTATTGTGGAGCGAATAAGACACTGTGTCTCCAGATGAGTTTGTACCTTTACAGGCAGCCGGAGGGAATCCGATACACAGCAGGTACTGGAAACACAACAGGCCCGACAAGAAGTAGCAGTACTTGGGCCACACAGTGGCGATGTGTTTCCTGTCGCGCTGTGAAAGGACGCTGATGAGGCCAAAGGCGTGGCCTACAGCAAACAAATCCATCCGCTGACCAATCACGTTCACAGCCAACAGGAAGCAGGTCTGAGGAGAAGCATACAGGAAGAGGTTAGCTTGTTGCTAGTCTTGCAGTGCCTGACCTTTATCTACACAGCGATGTGTATCAGTGCTGGAGGAAAGTCTCACTAAACTAGGGCTCTAACCCTAACCCTTTGAAACGGCACTAATGTGTTGACGGGTGATGTGTGCGTTGTGTGATTTCTCCGTAGTTCAGTGAAATCAGTAAGCGATGCAGCAGTAACATTAATCAGAAAGCGTAAAGCTCTTGGTGATAATATCCTCTATCTGGCTGACCGCGGCGGAGGGAAGCCCATCTCCGGTCTGATCTGAAGGAAACCGGCGGTGTTGTAGCTGTTCCTGGAGAACGTGATGCCGTCAGCTAACATCGAGCCAACAGGAAGACGCAGAGTGCCGTGGATGTGGCATACGCTGGTTAAACCTGATCCTGAATCACAAATAAGAGCCACAAACTTTATCTAAAGATAGACTTCCTCTTCTAAATAACAGACTTTGTTGCATATATTTTTTAACTAAATCAATGATTATTAAACAGCAGCTGAAGACCCCCAAAAAGAAATAAAGTTCCTTGCGCAGAAATGGAGAAAAAAGAGGATCTTTTGGTCTTTCTCCGCCCACTATACTGTAAATTGCGCTGTAGCAAAGCGGTACTTGTGTTAAACGTATTTCAGCCTGGCTGATGTCTTTGTCTTGCTCGGATTACTGCTGCCATTTCACCAGCGGCATATAGGCCCACAAGGAAACACGATGGCGGTTGGTTTAGACCTGCTTTTAAGAGGCTTAAAGAAGAATAGAGGCAAGCTCTTACTGGCAGTCTTTGTAAATACCAAGGAATATATAACTAAGCGCACTTTGCGCGTATCCTCCCACCTTTTTGGGTTGAACTCCCACTTTCCCCATGACCCTCCCACAAACGCATATTGAAAGTGCAACTTGTCTCTTCTCGCTCATGTGTCAGGCAATCTGCCATTTTACCCAAGCATGCCCTGTTTGTAAATAGCCCGCATGGCTTGATAAATCTAGCCCAGAGTACGTCCGGTCTCAAACACCAATGGAGTCAAACTAGCTTGTTGCTATGCTAACGACAGTCTCACCTCCAGTCCAAACTTGTAGAAGAAGTAGTTGAGGAAGTACTTAATGCAGCTCAGCACACCGTCATCCAGGTGACGCCTGGTGATGTCATGAAACAGCGTTCTAGTAGGGGGCGGGACTTCGTTACGGCGGAGACGGTAAAGCTCCTGGTGTCTGTAGATGGTAACCTCGAAGGCTAACAGCGCTAGCATCGTCAGGTTAGACTGCAGAGAAAAGTTATCACGATGCTATATTATCTGTGTTATCATGTGACTCCTCACTACAGATGCCAAGATTAACGGGTTAGTTGTCAACCACTAAATTAATCTCCACATGAATCCACCATGAAGATAATGGTTATTGTTGCAGCCCAACTTCTCACCCTCAGGTAGTCGAGCAGTTTCCCGTCCGTCTTCTGAAGCCCCACCCACTGGGCGGGGTCAACTGGACCGGAGTACAGACCAGAGCGAGACAGGTCAGTACTGGAGTTACCTGGCTACAGAGAGACAGACAGGTAGATGCAAGGTGCAGTTGGAAAAGGCAGGGGCATGTCTTAGAGACAGACAGACAGGCGTTTGGCAGCTTTAAGTCCAGTTCAGAGCAAAGATTCTGGAAGAGATGAGTATAAACTTTAGTCTCCTTGCCAGTTTCTACCAATGAAACGAAACGGTGTATCATCTCCATAGAAACCACGCTCTAGACTTCAGACTTTTCAGGCTTGTTTGTAGCTGGATATCATTAGTAGCATCTTAAATATGAATGAAGATACTGACAGTGAGATACTACAGCTACATTTCTCTCTCTCTCACTCCATCACATACTGCTCTCTCTCTTCAGTCTCTCTCTCTCACTCCATCACATACTGCTCTCTCTCTCTTCGGTCTCTCTCTCTCACTCCATCACATACTGCTCTCTCTCTCTCTTCAGTCTCTATCTCTCTCACTCCATCTCATACTACTCTCTCTCTTCAGTCTCTCTCTAGCTCGGTCCACAACATACCGTGCTCGGAGCGCTCATTGAGCCTCTGTCCACTAGCTGACCCTACTGGGTAAACCAGCCCACTCTCCCAGCGATTTGATTTCTCCCTGCAGCTCGGTCTGGAAACCTGTACATTTATCTCTCTTGCTTCAGTTCAGAATTTTGTGGGAACAAATCACAAATTGGTCTGATTGGTTGAAGGACTATCCAATGGCGAGTCATTTCAACTATGCCCGTTGATCACGCCTCATGTGCAGAGAAAATACAGAGCAGACTCCCCAGACCAATGTTCAATCTTAAATCTATTGAGCTTGGTCTGCTGACAGCCAGACTACCAGCTCACAGTTTGTGGATTCTGGATTATTATATTTCTGTAGTTTGTAGCTGACTTGACCAGCTGAGTTGCAGCCGCACCATCAGCATCACACGTTTCCTGTAACATTTTGAAACAGTTTCTCCTCATCGTGAATCTTCGGTCTGAACTGGACTTTAGACAGACAGGTTTGATATAATTTCCATTGTTACCATTGTGCAGTTGGAGGAGTATCTGATTGGCTGGACAACGTTGAGTTGGTACAACATCTTACAGACGGTCAGCACACAGGTCCAAACAGTACAGACTCCTGACAGCAGGGGGCGCCACGCCCTGCAGGGCATCGACACGGCAACGCACAGCACGAACAGCAGGTTCAACACACACACCTGCAGAGAGAGAGAAAGGTTCAATACACACACCTGCAGAGAGACTGCTTATTTGCCCACATGCCAAATTTTGTATATACAACTTTTAAAATCTAAACTACTACAACCAAGGAGGAGCAGGGCTGGCCCGGCATGGACGCCGACGGAGCGGAGAAATTTAAGCACCGGAGAGGTCCCGGAGGCAGCCATGGTCTTTATTTATTGACCTTATTTGTTATTCAGGGAAGGTTCACTGAGAGGCAGCCTCTCTTTTGCAGGAACACCTTGATCACATACACACACAGTTACACGTTCATACCTGGAAGCTGCGCAGTACAACCACAATCTGATGTGCTGGCCACTGAGCAGCTCCACTGGAGCGGTTTGGGTTAAAGGTCTTTCTCAGGGGCACCTCAGTGGTGGTAATGAGGGGAGAGACCAGGCCACCACTGCCCACGCTTGTGAACGCAAACTATCAGAGTCGGAGGTGAGTCAGTGACACCACACAAACCCCTCCAGAAGTAGGATAGTGTTGCACTCGCCCAGTCTGGTTAGTCCCACTCACATTGAACACAGCACGTAGGGAAAAGTCCCACTCACACTGAACACAGCACGTAGGGAAAAGGAGGCAGAGGGATTTGTTTTGTTACCGGCTAGTCGTGGTCTTTGGGGTTTTAACTATGGGGTTATATATGTGCCTCATTCCTGAGCAAGTAATTGTATGTTTTGAGTACAGAGAACTATATTTTCCAAGCACATTACATTGCATTTTGAACAGTAATGAACACTCGCAAAAAATAATTTCGTTTGAGCAAACAAAAACTTATTCTGTGCTCAATAAATGTATTTGTATGTCTTTTTCTGCTCACAGGTAGACGCTGCGGCGCTCCGGTCATGTCTCCCTCACTCTCAACCTCTTCACTCTGCGCACTCAACTCTAGTCAAATCTGATTGGAGACGAACAGCCAATCAGAATTGACCTTTGATTCTCCGATTGCTTGGTGTTGTGGCACACTTATAACACTGTGAAAATGTGAGCGAGCGTGTCTAGAGTTGAGCGCGCAGAGTGAAGAGGTTGAGAGTGAGGGAGACATGACCGGAGCGCAGCAGCGTCTACCTGTGAGCAGAGAAAGACATGCAAATACATTTATTGAGCACGGATTAGGTTTTTGTTTGCTCAAACAAAATTATTTTTTGCGAGTGTTCATTACTGTTCAAAATGCAATGTAATGTGCTTGGAAAATATAGTTCTCTGTGCTCAAAACATACAACTACTCGCTCAGGAATGAAACACATATATAACCCCATATTTAAGGAGCCTGGTATGTTTAGCGCATTCGTAACAGACAGACAGACTCAGACAAACAGACAGCCAGCCAGACAGACTCACAGACAGACAGACAGACAGACAGACAGACAGACAGACAGACAGACAGACAGACAGACAGACAGACAAACAGGCAGACAGACAGACAAACAGGCAGACAGACAGACGGACAGACAGACAGACAGATAGACAAACAGACAGACTCACAGACAGACAGACAGACAGACAAACAGGCAGACAGACAAACAGGCAGACAGACAGACAGACTGACAGACAGATAGACAAACAGACAGACAGACAGAGAGGCAGACAGACCTCCTTCACGCAGACCCAGATGATGTACGAGGAGACAATCTTGATGATGTGCAGTTCCAGGATCCACCAGAGGACAAACTGGAGGCGCTGCAGGGAGACGAGGAGACGCAGGGACAGAACCGAGAGACGGTCCACCACCAACCGCCAGGACACCAGCCCTGAGGACAGACAGAGACACAGACACAGAGAGAGAGAGACAGACAGACAAAGACAGACAAACAGGGGTTCAGACAAACAGACAGATAGACAGGCAGACAGACTGTTTTTCTGTTTGGGTTTTTAATTTTGATTCCTTTTCATTCTGCAGCTTCTGTGTGTCCCTGCTAATGATGAATGTATTTACCTCTGATGTGGTCAGACAGGGTTTCCCTCTCGAATATGCAGGGGTTCTCCTCCTCCTCCTCCTCCTGTGTCTCCTCCTCTGTCTCTGTCTGTTCTCCTCTCTTCTCCTCCTCCAGGAGGAGCGGAGGATCTCCGCCCAGCGACAGGTCGAACAGGCTGCCGTCAGAGTGGACCAACCTGCAAAGAGACAGACAGGTTCAACATATACACCTGCAGAGACAGACAGGTTCAACATATACACCTGCAGAGAGACAGACAGGTTCAACATATACACCTGCAGAGAGACAGACAGGTTCAACACACACACCTTCAGAGACAGACAGGTCGTCATGGCGAACATCGGCGGGACAAACAAACCATCTTTAGTTCTGGAGGGCAGAGCCCCAGCCAGCACTGAATATAACAATGATAATATAGACAAGTTTACACGCCAAATCATGGGTGGCGACATTACTCTACACAAATGCATTTCATTTCCGCCGGAAGTGATTTGCGCAGCGTCTGCCGGTGTAAACACAGCGATGTCGGTGCTAGCAGTGCTAGCTTGGGAACACGGTTCTACTACTTTGACTGGATATGGCGTTACTCTCCCCCACCCGAATTCAGTGCAGAACTGGGAGGATAACATGACGACGCGGCCCAGCATAACGTACAGCAAGATTTGTGCCTACGTCGTGCAATCCACGGCAATAGATGGAAAAGCAATGGACTATCTGAAAGCCTCCGAGGCATATCAATATCTGCACAGCAACAAAGTCGGTTGTGTCATGTCATACAAACATGATTGTTTTGTTTATCTGAAAGCAAATGTAGAGCCCAGCCAGTGTTTGAACAATGCGTGGCATAATGCTTGGGTGCTGGTAACTGAAGCTGGAGAAGACAAAACTGCGGGATGTCCGTGTGTTGCTGGACCAGGGAGATCTTGTTCCCACTCAGCTGCGATCCTGTGGAAGGTAACTAGATTATTTGACCATTGTAGCCTAGGCCTATCTCTTTATTATTATTGTTATTATTAATTAATACTGTTCAGTCAGATCCTTGATTCCGAGTCGGTATCAGGCCTGCGTAAAAATGTAAACAATGGAGCGCATGTGCACTGCGTCTTCGTAGCTGGTTTGTGGTCGCAGCACTCTCTATCTAACCACTCGTTCTGGTGCTTTTTCGAGCGTTTGCAACCAACTACCGCACACGTCATTCCCGAACCACTTTTCTTCATGTTGTAATTGTTATATCCTCTTTGTCACTGCGATATCAGTGCTTTGTCGGCACAACGGAGCTAGCTAGCAAAACAAACCCGCCCGCCAGAACGGAAGTGGATTGCATCGACAGGAGGAATTAAGAAGTAGAGCGGAAACGGCTCAAAAACTTGTGTATAGTTCCGGTCTTGTATACTCCTTCTCCATACCGAATATAATATATAATAGATAGTTCAGGTCTGCTATACTCCATCTCCATACTGAATATAATATATAATATATAGTTCAGGTCTGCTAAACTCCCTCTCCATACTGAATATAATATAATCAAAAATGCCACCAAAGGCAAAAGCTGAAGTGAAATCGGATGAAGAATATGTGTCACTAACGCATGTAAATGAACTGATGCAGCAACAAAAGGAAATGTTTGTGGCGCTGCTTGAACAACAACATAACAACTTCAAAGGCTTTGTTAAGATCATTATGGACTACACAAACAGAAGAATGGATGCAATAACTAAGGATCTGCAGGATATAAAAAACAGTTTGCAATTTACACAAAAAGATGTGGACGACATTAAAACTGATGGCACGAAGCAAACCGAACACTGCAACGCGCAGCAGTCAGACATATTCAAAGGTTGTGATAGTTTACTGGTTGTCACTGACAAAATGGAGTATTTTGAGGGACAATCCAGACGTAACAACCTCGTTTTTGAGGGAATACAGGAGGCACCAGGTGAGACCTGGGCAGAGATGGAGGAGAAAGTGAAAAAGTATTGCCAGAGAAGCATTTTTCACAACTCACACAGTTACTGGAGATAATCAACTACTACAGAGGATTGTTGATCTTGACAAACTAGAGCTGCCTTTCAATACACGGAACATCACGCACAGGACTTGGAAAATGACATTGATCCTGTAAACAACTTTTTCCTCAACACCAACTGCAATTGCTTTTATTACAATAATGAACAGTTCAACAGTTTAGTTAAGACTGAAAAACAATTATCAATAATCCACTTTAATAGCAGAAGCTTATATGCTAACTTTCACAACATCAAACATTATTTAAATCAGTTCTAACAGCTTTCAATATAGTTGCTATATCGTAAACTTGTATAAACAGTGAAAAGGGCTCAGATTTTGAAATTGAAGGATATGAAATGCGTTGTATTAACAGAAAAAACAAGAATGGGGGTGGTGTGGCTTTGTATGTGGACCAGAAATTCAATTACAAAGTGGTAGAAAAAATGTCAACAGTGGTGGATAATTTACTCAAATGTGTTAAAATAGAAGTTTGTAGGGAAAAACAGAAAAATATTATTGTAAGTTGCATCTATAGATCACCAGGTTCTAATATTGACTCATTCAAGGATTGGATGGAGGAAAAATTTACAAAAACAAATCAGAAATTTATGTTCATCTGTGGTGATTTTAACATTGATTTGCTAAATCCAAATAAGCACAATATGACAGAGGACTTCATCAGCACAGTGTCTAGTCTGGGCTTTTCCCCATATTTACCAGACCCAGCAGGAGTTCTTCCCACATTGCAACATTAATTGATAATATTTTATAAATATAAGAAATATAAAAATAAGCTAAATAAGATTATGAGAACATATAAGAGAGAATACTATAGTAAACTATTGGATAAAAATAAAAATAATATGAAGGGTATATGGAATATACTAAATAGTATTATAAGAAAGGGCACGAGACAGTCAAATTAAACCCCAATATTTCACTTGTAATGAAAAGAACATTAATAATATGGAGGACGTGGTCAATGATTTTAATAAGTATTTTGCAAATGTTGGACTAGATTTAGCTGGAAAAATTCCTATTCTGAAGATAATCGATAACAGATATAATGATCTTACTGAAAGAAATCAATATTCAATGTTTCTTAAAGCAGTAGGAGAAAAAGAAATAATAGACATTGTTAAAAAATGCAAAACTAAAGCATCCACTGATTGTAATGAAATAGATATCATGATAGTAAAAAATGTAATTGATGGGATCGCAAAACAATTAACTCATATTTTTAATTTGTCATTCCAAACTGGTAAATTTCCAACTAAATTGAAAACAGCAAAAGTCATACCTTTGTACAAAACTGGAGATAAACACCACTTCACCAATTACAGACCGGTCTCTATACTGCCTTAATTCTCAAAAATTTTAGAAAAACTCTTCAATGACAGATTGGAGAAATTCATAGATAAATACAAATTACTTACTGATAGTCACTATGGATTCTGAAAAAATAGGTAAACATCACTAGCTTTAAATGATCTACACAAATTCACAAATTCCACAGACAAAACAAAATATGGAGTTGGGGTATTTATTGATTTGAAAAAAAGCATTTGATACAATTAATCGTGAAATATTAATTAATAAATTGGAATGGCTTGGGATTAGGGGGGCACAAAGTTGTGGAATAAACTACACAATGAATTAAAGCAATGTCTACAGATATTCAAATTCAAAAAGATGTTCAAAGAAATTATATTCCAGAGGTACAGAGAAAAACACTGCAATTAATAACCTGGGCTTATATTTAACACTTTGTTGTATGTGTATAATTATTGTTGTGTATGGGTTAATACATGAATGTAAATATAACTTCTGAATATATATTTTCATTGATTACAGATTTAATATCTATATAGACTTATTATTTTGTAGCTAACTCATTTATTATTAAAGAAAGGGTACAAAGGGGTAGAAGTAAATAAGTTTTACTTCTTCCTACTCATTTGTGCATGTGTAAATAGAGGTCTTTAAGCACTGGAAATTATGGAGTTTGATTTTTTTACTTTTTATTTTATTATTACTACTGTTTTATTTTATTTACATGTTCAAAATAAAGATATCAAATCAAATAAAATATATAATATATAGTTCAGGTCTGCTATACTCCATCTCCATACTAAATATTAGGGCTGATGAAATAACGCGTTAATTTCGATTAATTAATCTGAGAAAAATTAGTGCGTTAAAAAAATGAATCGCAGTTAATCAATTCCATATTGACCTTTCACCCGGAGCCGTTCTGAGAGCATGGATGTAGCCTATTAAGAGAACAGAGTGCGCAGAACAGAAACATTGCTGGCTAGTTAACAGCTTAACAACTCACCAGCAGGTAACGTTAGCCTTCTGCTAGCTAGTAGTTGGATTAAACACGGTTAAAGTGCTGACAGCTAACGCTAAAGTTTGACTGTTTCTGTCGGAACACAGACGAGAGACGGTGCGTTCAATGAAGCTGGTAATCTACAGCCTCGTGGTGCATTCGTAGTTGATGTAAAATACCCTTTTGAATTTATTTCCTCAGCATATTAGGTCATATTGTTGATTGTTTTACATATATATATATATATATATATATATATATTTGAACAGTGAAAATAATAATAAAAATAGTTTTTTTAACTTTAATGTCACTAATGATGATTATTCATTTGAATTGAAATATTTAAAATACTTTCACAGCAAAAAAAAATGTATTTAATTGATTGACAGCCATACTAAATATAATATATAGTTCAGGTCTGAGGGGACAGAGCCCCAGCCAGTGCTGAACTAAAACACGAGTTACAGAGACCCCTCAAAGTCCTGGAACACCGCAGGACCATCTTGTGGCAGGATTTTGAAATCCATCACCAATTAATTTAATTAATTAATTAATTAATTAATGCTGCTGTCCGCTGGTCTGGTTTCATGTTAAAAAACAGACTCCGACAGTTCGGTTAAAAACCTGAAACCTGATCATTGTAGTGTGTGTGTGTGTGTGTATGTGTGTGTGTGTGTTACCTGGTGATGGTGCTGTTGTGTGTGTCCACCACAGTCTTCAGATCGGTCAGCTGCAGGAACGGCTGGTGGAAGTAATGCAGGTGTACAATACACACCTGCAGAACATTTTCAAAGTGTTCAGAGAAGAAGAGAAAAAGGAAAACGTTAAATTTAACATCATGGTTCATGCATGAGTTTTAATTGTGTGATTTTATGCAAACTGGCTGAACACCTGGTTGTTAAACTCGGGATACTGTTCCACTGTTTGGCTTAATATCAAACCAGTTTCAACATTAGTCCAGTGGGCCGATCTACTAACACATACCAAGAGTAATATTTATTATTATTATTATTATTATTATTATTATTATTATTATTATTATTATTATTATTATTATTATTATTATTACTACCAAGAGGAAGGATTATTATTATAATTATTAGTATTACCAAGAGGAAGGATTATTATTATTATTATGATTACCTAGTGGAAGGATTATTATTATTATTACCAAGAGTAATAATAATTATTATTATATTATTTTATTAATATTATTTTATTATTATTTTATTATTATTATTATTATTATTATTATTATTATTATTACCAATAGTAATAATAATAATAATTATTATTAGTATTACCAAGAGGAAGGATTATTATTATTACTACCAAGAGGAAGGATCATTATTATTATTATTACCTAGCAGAAGGATTATTATTATTACGAAGAGTAATACTTATTATTACGAAGAGAAATAATAATAATAATAATAATTATTATTATTATTATTATTATTATTACCAAGAGGAAGGCAGCAGGGATGAAGATCCTGGTGAAGAGAACAGGAACAGAAAATTTCTCCAAACCGATGTCCTCCAACCTGGAGAGACAACCACACATCACAGATTACCTGGGAGTATCTGTGTTTACCTATGAGTATCTGTGAGTACCTGTGTGAGTATGGGCAACGCAATTTTCTGTTTACGTTAACGGCGCATGTTAAAATCCCAGTATCTACTGGACGAAATAGCAACGCGGATTTCAGTGCCTCATTACGGTGCCATTTAAATGTCTGCGTTGCACTGTGATGCTCCAAAACAGATGGTAGAGGCAACAGACACATATCTGCATGTCACGCTAGTAAACAATAATAACACGTTATACAGCAGGTAACTTTAGCTTACCATTAGCTACAGTAGTAACTGGATTAAACAAGGCTAAAATGCTGACAGCTAAACGGTGCAGTGTGACTGTATTTCACTGGAGAGGATTCCAACAGCGGGACGTACAACAGTCTGCCGCTAAAGCTACAAGCTATAAGATACAAACTAGCACTTGTCACTGCATTTTAAATATCGCTCGATCATGCAAATTTTATCCCGGAAGCCAAAATCGTGATTGTGATTAAAAGTTGAGTAATTTTGCAGCCCTATCTGTGACTACCTGTGAGTATCCAGGTTTACCTGTGAGTGCTGAGTCCAGTGTAGTAGCTCCAGGTGTCGGGAGACGAGGGGAACTGGAAGGTGTAGATCAGGATGAGAACCAACATGGAGTAAACCACCACGGCTACCCAGAAACCCCTGAGCATGGCACGCCAACGCTCGTAGTTCAACTACAGTCAGACAGGTAGAGAGACAGACAGGTAGAGAGACACAGGTAGAGAGACACAGGTAGAGAGACAGTGATACCGACAGTAAGAGAGACAGACAGGTAGAGACAGGTAGAGAAACAGAGAGACAGACAAGTAGAGAAACAGAGAGACAGACAGGTAGAGAGAAAGACCGGGAGAGAGAGACAGAGAGACGGACATATAGAGAGACAGTGATACAGACAGGGAGAGAGACAGAGAGACAGACAGGTAGAGAGACAGAGACAGACAGGTAGATTCTGTAAATCAGACGACAGCTTCATCATAGTCTATATCAACGAGAATAGCTCCATTGCTGGCGGATGTCCCGCACTCTCTGCTGTCTTTGAGTTAACTTTAAACTCGGTCACATCGAGCAACATTAACCAGAACCTCTGATCAATGTTACATGTTGAAAATATCAAGTTATGAAGAAGATGTGGACGGTGCAACAAAGCAGGTCTGTTCGGTTCTTCCAGGGAATGATTGTAAAGATTTACTAAGAATATGTTGAGGTCATTTCCTCTCTAACTGGGATGTTTTATAACTATGTTGAGGTCATTTCCTCTCTAACTGGGACGTTTTATAAAGAATATGTTGAGGTCATTTCCTCTCTAAATGGGAGGTTTTGGGACTGATTGGTAGATTGTTGTGGACAAAGTACACACGGAGATACACTGGTAAGAGCCAATGAGGTTTAACCATGTATCAGCTAATTTAAATAGCTCACGTTACTGTATTGTGTCAACAGTTAACTTCATTTAATATTATATGAGGAGTTTTCTTTTGCGGGGTGCAAATTTTCCACCAGAACAAGTTCCTTCCTGAGACTATTTAGCAGAGCCACTGTCACTGCATCTGGAGCTTAGCGCCGCCCAAGACCATTGGGATTGGTTTAAAGAAATGCCAATAAATCAGAGCATGTTTTTCTCCTATCCCAAAATCATCTGTGGTGTAGCCAGACCTTCCTCTGCAGCGCTGTGGAGATAGAGCTGGAGGACTTTGTGGGATGGTGTTGTCGATAAGAGGACCCTGAGCAGACTGCTCTCTATAATGGACAATGACTGCCACCCCCTGCACACCACTTCCTCCAAGCAGTGGCTCCCTTACTGACTATATTAGCCACCTGCCCATTTTGCTAGCTGGCCTGTATGGTCAATACACCATGCTGTCTTTTTGTCTGTATGGACAGTTTTCAACTTTAACTTAAGCTTTTCTTCAAGTCTTTTACTAGTGTCTATGTATAGTTAAGTAATGATTATTCTATCTTTGATATATTGTGTAGCCTGTTGTACTTGAATAGATATAGAATCTGCACTGACACTCTCTTGCACTATGATACCATTGCACCTTTCTGCATTTTTTCCATACCGCTCCTTTAAACATGCTACAACCAAACTTTACTGTAAGGGCACACTATTGATATCTTCCTTTGTCTTTTTGTAGTATGTATGTGTGTGTGGATCTCATATGTCTGTGTGCCTATGTGTATGTATGTTGTGTAAAAGCTATTGGACACCTTCATTTCCTTCAGGATAAATAAAGTATCTCTATCTATCTATCTATAACAGACTAGCTCCGCCTTCCGCCACAACTCAAACATTGGACGATTCAAAGTAGTAAAGTTGTAGTTTAAGAATCAATGTAGCACAGTGGTATCATAGCAGCAGACCCGGAAGTACACAGAGTAGTAGTACTTGTAGTACTTGTAGTACTTCAGTCTTACCTGGTAGAGGGCGACGCAGCAGAGGAACATCACCATGTAGATAACTTTGTAGACGACGATTTTTCCTTCAAAACTAACGAAGAAGAACATTGTTCCGCAGACATAGATCCAGTATTTAACAAACATCCTGGTAACCACGGCAACAAGAGCCTCCATCTTAAGTCCTCCTCTCTGCAGGAGCAGCGCCTCCTCGTACGACACCTTCTTTTTCTCCTCCTCCTGCAGATCGTCACAAACACGCTGCTCCTCTGAAGGACAAAAAACAGCAGTAGATGCTAGATCACACCTTATACATGTGTCAACAGCAACACTTTGAATACTAAAGCATTATGTAGTGGAGTAAAAAGTAGGAAGTGTTGACGCTGCACAGGATGCTCTGTGTTGATGTCGGCACGTGTAGCAGCTGTGATCTAGCATCTACCCAAAACAGCAGTCAGACAGGTGAATAGTGAGTGAGACAGGTGTTTTACCCTCTGTGTGGACGGTGATGGTGGACAGCTGTGGGTCTTTCTGTCTGTCTCTCTTCTCAGTTAGTGCCTGACGCAGCAGCAGCCAGAAAGTCAACAAACACAACAACTGCAACAACAACAACATGATCATCAGATTACACACTCTCATAATCAGATTAAACATTTGCAGACAACAGCAAATATGTTAAGTTAAGTCGAAGCAGTAGAGGTGAATCTCATGTTTAGTTTAGGAAGTTAGCTTTTGTAACTGTGTTTGGTTGTTTTTGGTTAAATGATTATTATGCTTGGCTTTGATGCACCCTGAAGGTCAGCTGGAGTCAACGAAAGCATCGTAAAATACATTTGCATTTGTCTGTAAATAATACTTTTATCATGTTGAAGTAAATCATCCATCTCCACACTCCTGTTTTCCTTTTTAACCGTTCGCTCTGACAGTCCGAGGCATGACATCGCACTAACATCACCGTAACATCATCACAGTAACATCATCGCAGTAACATCATCGCAGTAACATCATAGTAACATCACAGTAAAATCATCACAGTAACATCACAGTAACATCATCACAGTAACATCACAGTAACATCATCGCAGTAACATCATCGCAGTAACATCATCGCAGTAACATCATCGCAGTAACATCATAGTAACATCACAGTAACATCATCACAGTAACATCACAGTAACATCATCACAGTAACATCACAGTAACATCATCGCAGTAACATCATCGCAGTAACATCATAGTAACATCACAGTAACATCATCACAGTAACAACACAGTAACATCATCACAGTAACATCATCACAGTAACATCATTGCAGTAACATCATCACAGTACATCATAGTAACATCACAGTAACATCATCACAGTACCATCATCACAGTAACATCATCACAGTAACATCACAGTAACATCATCACAGTAACATCACAGTAACAGTAGTAATGTTACCTTTGAGGCGAGTTCCCTGCAGGGATCGTCTTTTCTCGGGAACAGTCCAGGAACTTCCTGGACAGAGGGGAAGCTGTAGACATACTGCATGATGACGAGCAGGTTGCCGTAGGCGACCAGCCAGGGTGATGACATGAGCGTGTAGCGCCGACGCTCTCGCATCATCCAGAGGATGCACGACCACAGCAGCAGGACGCAAGTCAACCAGGACACGTACGTGATGGGCCAGGCCATCATGGCCATAAGAGCGCAGATGTAACTCTGTTTGAGAAGGAAGCTGAACGCCAGAGCGGCGGCGCCGACCCCTTCCTTCACCTCCACCTCCTCCCATTCATCTCCTTCAAACTCACAGGTCTCCAAAGTGTCTGCAGCACCAAACAGAACAAGAGAACCAGCACTGTGATCAGGGCTTTAAATTAACACCCGCCAACCCGCCAAATACTGGTAAAAACTACTTTCATCAGCTGACACCGTAAAGTTAAAAGAAAACTTGTCCGGTAATGAATTAATCAAACAAATCTGTGTTTATCTGAATCGGCTGGCTGCAGAACCAATGCGTCTGTGTTCCGCCATAAAATTTGGGCAGTTTTGTGTACGTTTGGCTTCAAGACATAATCTTTGTCTGGTAACACTGCTCATAGTAGTAATCCTACATTTCCCATCACCACTTATTTTACTTATATCAACAGTTAGCTACGTGTTTAGCGTGTATTATCCATTATGAGTTATGCTGAAATGGAGAAGACGAACGGAATGGCAAGAAACAAACCAGAGGAGCTGAAATTAAAGAAAAGTTAGGAAAAAAAACGTGGCTAGTGGAATGTCTGATGAACCTCCGGTCGTTTAGACTGAAACGATTCTGATTCGAGGTAACTCTGAATCTGAACAGCTGTGCTGGGATTCAAACCACAAACTCACCTGATTGGCTGAGAGAGTAGTGAGGCGTGGAGTACACATCCAATCCCAGGGCTGTGCTCTGGGTGGGAGGGGCAAAAGAGTCAGAGGGACTGTGATTGGTGGAGGACGCCAGCGTCTACACACGGAAACACAGACAGCTGTCACATTAAACTACAACACTAGAGTAAAACTGCCAGTAACTCACTGAAATCTAATTATTAATAAAACGGCAATAATAAATAAATGATGATATCTTTAATCTTTGCGTACGTCTCTGCACTCGGAACGATCGTGAGCTCTTCTCCACAGCTCTCTCCGTCTCTCCGCTGTAATGTCACCGCTGACATCATCACTCAAGTTGCTGGTGGTGGTGATGATGTCACAGCTCCTGCTGATCGCTGACTCTGTCCTATCTGTACCTCGCCCCCCATCACCGTCGATCAGCTGCAAAAACATGTGACATGTCAGCCAATGAGAGCCGAGAGACTCTACCATCCACAGACTATTTAAATATCTGCTCAGGAAGTCTTGACATCATAAAATTACATTGTAAGGTAAGTTACGTAAGGTAACTGCAATAAATCCAGGGCATGTTGAACTTGCTTCGTAGTACAGGCCTCTGATCAGATATTGATTGATTTATTAGACAGTATCAACAATAAATGCATAACAAGATGCCACCACAGAGACATTGTACATTTATCAGAACTGTCGAGGAACACAAGAAAGTTATAAACTTATTTCCATTGTGGTCCTCGTAGTCTCACAAGATGTCCAGGCAAGCTACAGATGACTAAAAGGTACCTTGTACACTCAACCACATACAAATACAAACTAAACACAAATATATACACTGCAATAATAAATATTCATTAAGACTACATAAAAATCTAATTAGCGTTTAGCAACCATTCACCACATGCTTGATTAAAACAATGATCTGACTGGCTTAAAGGTACAATATGTAACATTTCTGCATTAAAATGTCTAAAAACGACCATACCTATGTTATATATTTTTTTGAGTTGTGTAGTTACACTCTCACAAATGTTTCCACCAAACTTCAAACCCAGAGAAATCTGTTATTTTATTTCCTTCCTAGTCGCCTGTCAGTGGTGTCATATTAACCTTTCAGCCTCTAGTTACTCGTAACTTCCTGCAAAACACAGCACCCAGATGATACGTTTGAGCGTAATTGTAAATCATACAATGTCACAGACAAAAATACTCCTAACCATAATACTGCTTTTTCTGCCACACAGCATCATTTTGTGATTGATAACATCCCACTTTGCAACACAGTAATACAGCAGAGATCTTATTTATTGATACGTATCAATATCGATCCATTGTGTACAATGTGTTGGTTGACAAGTAGATAACTTAATGCTAGCTAGCTAATGCTTGGTGGATAACATTATAGGGTTACCACATCGTTCAACATGCTCATAAAGTTATTGGTAGCATGATTGCTTTCACCACGGATAAAAGCAGCGCTGGGCTAACCCACAAATGAGTTTACCAGTAAGGGATAATGTAGAGCGAGGCGGTTGTTATAGCAAATACAACCCCGACAGGGTGATCAGGACCCCGACGCAAAGCGGAGGGGTCTTGAATCAGCCTTATTACATGGCTACTTTCCAAATAAATCAATAATTTGACACAAAATATTGATTTAAAAAGGAGTTTATTGATTTAAATACGAGTGTATTGCTTCCGCTAAAGAAAATAGTCCGTTCCGTCTCTACGGTTGGAATCCTGCGTCCATAGCAACGTAAACTCTGTATCTGTTAAGCTAATGCAACCCTTGATCTACTACTCAACACCACCTTACGGGCTGTGGTAGTAGCCGTATATGTTATGGGGTGCTGCCGTGGTGGACAAATGACCCAGCTGCTGTTTTAATCACTGCAGGAATTGACATCACATTAGCTGACGTGTTGTAGTGAGCTAGCGGGCTATCAGCTGCTCGTATTTACATTAAACTGAACATTTCCGTTGACGGTAAAGTGAGACGAGGTAAATGGCTTCATGTCCTC
This sequence comes from Gymnocephalus cernua, assembly GCA_023631565.1. Taxonomy (NCBI): domain Eukaryota; kingdom Metazoa; phylum Chordata; class Actinopteri; order Perciformes; family Percidae; genus Gymnocephalus; species Gymnocephalus cernua. The sequence continues at coordinate 183,841 of JALJEH010000033.1, read as the reverse complement.
ATTCATCTTGTTTCCTTTTTGCACAGCCGCTGCATGTTGACACACCTAAACGTGAAATGTAAGCTAACTAATTAGCGTTGTTGTCCCTATACTACGGCTTAAGTTACTGCGTAGCGATCATAAACCGTATATATAGATGTAGCGATCATAGAGCGTATATAAAGATGCAGATATCATAGACCGTATATAAAGATGTAGTGATCATAGACCGTATATAAAGATGTAGAGATCATAGAGCGTATATAAAGATGTAGAGATCATAGACCGTATATAAAGATATAGATCATAGACCGTATATAAAGATGTAGAGATCATAGAGCGTATATAAAGATGTAGAGATCATAGACCGTATATAAAGATGTAGCGATAGGCGCACCAGATCTGCTGTCATTGCTTGAATTGGAGGACAGAAGTTGCTCCACGTTTCCCCACTTCTTGCCACAGCTGATAAATTATCAGGACTTCTTTCAGCGGATTGATTGATAGCTGTCCTCCAGAGCGAACAGAACTGCGTCCATAGCAACGCTCTTCTTTTGCATGGCAGCGTTGTGTTATGCTTAGCAACGGTCTGTTATGAAGAAATTACAGACCGCATTCTACATTAGAATTCAACCAAGCCATGTAATTAGTAATGTTAACGTTAGCTGTAGCTATATATCGACGACTAATCTAATGCCAAATTTAGCCAGCTAGCACCCGGTCTGTCTGCCTGGGATAGCTGCAACACAGCCGGGATATGTAGCTTAGCCCACAGCCAGCCAACAGACAGCCACCATTACAGCAATCCATACAGTATAAGTACTATACAGCACTTAACTCCTGTGCCGGGTGCTTACGACACTAACGGCAGTTTAATGAAGCGTCGGGAAACATCAGACCCAGACCCAGATCCGAGTCGCAACAGCGGCCATCCATAGCTAGTGTTATCTGCGTCTCCGTTAGCGCTAGCTACCGGTGTTCATGCCGAAAATCTCTTCCCTGCCGAATTTCTCACCCCTTCGCGTTTAGCTGTCTTTACAGTTAGCTAAATTAACCCGACAAGCACCAAAACGAATAGTTAAGATTAAAGAAAAGTGAAGGGGGAGATCGTTCCGGGTATCTTGGAGATGTCCTGCTGCTGAACATCGGCCATCGGCCGTCCTCGGCTCGCCGTCCCGGGAGATTCCCCCGGCAATCCCCACCCACACCAGTCTCTCAGCCTCGTTGAGTTGCTAGCTAGCGTTACAACAAATCCCGTGAAACTATCCAAAAGGTGACAGTGACGTGTGAAATATATTGTGATAGTCACTGTGATTTTAGCTGCTGGCTAACGTTAGCTTGCTGGCTCACTAGCTAGCTAACTGGTCAGCTTCCAATACAGATAGAATCAAGAAAAACGTAATTATGTTGGGAAAATGCCGCTATGTTATTAGAATGACATGAATAAAGTGTAATAAAGTGAATACATTTGAATGGGTGGCTAAACTTGTCCATGAACAGATGCATTCTAATCAGTGAAGTTGTTTACAACTCCCATAATTCCACGCAACTTACCAACGTCATCAAAAGTCAGTGTTTACAGTCCATTGTTTTGGTTTAACTTAATCTCAGCTGGAAGTTTGTTCCATTTCATTGCAGCCATGTACAAAAAGGTGTTTTGCCCAGAACAGGTCTTAAATCTACACAAAACTATGTCTGTGGAACTGCCTCTAGTTGAGTAGCTATGAGAGTTCCCAATAAGCTTAAAATATTTTTTTAAATATCTTGGCTCATTGTTATACAAAAACTTTCGTGTTAATCTCAATTTCAATTGTCTCACCCTGTTTTCAACTGTCATCCATTTTGATTTCTTAAATTCTGAAGAGCCGACATGGTTTCTATTGTTGAGCTTTAAAATCAACCTGACTAACTTATTCTGTGCCGTTTGGAGTTTTATTATTTTAGGTGTGCTGCTGTACCATGTAGTACAGGCATAATCGAAGTGTGGCTGAATTAAAGCATCAGCTAACATTTTTAAAATTTCTTTATTTAGAAAGTGAGCCTTCAAGCCAGAAATTTAATTCTTTTGTTCACTTTTATGATAACCTTTTGACCCATACTTTCTCCACTCACAGAACTATCCAAATCACAGCCCAAATACTTTAATATTCAATCTGGATACCACCCACAGAAATACTGAGCTCAGGACTCTTACTCAACCTTATTTTTGAACCAAATAGAATAGATTCTGTTTTCCCTAAATGCAAAGACAATTTGTTCTCTATCAGCCTTTCACTTATGTTCTTTAACTGATCAGTTAAAGATAATATAAGATAAGATGAGATAAGATACACCTTTATTGTATCCTATAGATATATATTTTATTCATGTTTTATTTGTCTTATTGTATATATGTTACTTTCTACTGTATACACTTATTGACTTGCTCTTCTCTTACTCATTTACCTTGAATGTGACTGTGAGCCACTGCAACTAAATAATTTCCCTGAGGGTATCAATAAAGTATTCTGATTCTAATTAGAAGAGAAATTTGTATTTGGCAGGCAAGAGAACAAAAACGGTGACACGTTATATTAACAAACATTAAACATGAAATTATTATTATAATGTATGCACCTCGTTCCTCCAGAGACTGGCCACGGTGTTGTAGAGCAGCAGCAGCATCAGAGGACTGCAGAAGTGAAACCAGCTGAGCTCAGAGTTCACCTGCAGCCTCCAGGGGGCAGAGCAGTCCACCGAGCCGGCCGGGAGCATCCCAAACACTCTGCAGCACAGGAAACAATCAATCAATCAATCAATCAATCAATCAGTAAATCAATAAATCATCATATCAGGGGCAGAGCAGTGCACCAAGCAGGTCGGGAGCATCCTAAACACTCTGCAGCACAGGAAACAATCAATCAATCATCACATCAGTGGGCAGAGCAGTCCACGGAGCCAGCCGGGAGCTTCCCAAACACTCTGCAGAAAAAACAGGTAATCATGAGAGTAACAGAGTATACATCAAACTAAGTATATAGAGTTTGTATCTGCTGTTTCCTAAAGACAACCAGCAGGGAGCAGCAGAGTCTCAGATAACTGACTCCAGACCTGCTGTTTCCTAAAGACAACCAGCAGGGAGCAGCAGAGTCTCAGATAACTAACTCCAGACCTGCTGTTTCCTAAAGACAACCAGCAGGGGGCAGCAGAGTCTCAGATAACTGACTCCAGACCTGCTGTTTCCTAAAGACAACCAGCAGGGGGCAGCAGAGTCTCAGATAACTGACTCCAGACCTGCTGTTAGTTAACAGCAACATGTTATGAAGAGAGTCTGTGTTTGACTCAACCTGTTATTATAATCCACACACCCAAAACTTTGGGTTTACTCCTTTCTCTCTCTTTACTCCTCTCCTTCTCTACTTCCTCCTTTCAGTTGAACTTTATTTAGTAATTTTATTTACAGTGTCAAATCCTAACAGAAGTTATCTCAGGACACTTTACAGAGATGCTTCTCCACCTCCTCCTCTCCTTATACCTGTATATATTTCTGTTGCTATAGACAAGTTTACGCGCCAAATCACGGGTGGCGACATTACTCTACACAAATGCATTTTATTTCCGCCGGAAGTGATTTGCGCAGCATCTGCCGGTGTAAACACAGCGATGTCGGTGCTAGCTTGGGAACACGGTTCTACTACTTTGACTGGATATGGCGTTACTCTCCCCCACCCAAATTCAGTGTAGAACTGGGAGGATAACATGACGACGCGGCCCAGCATAACGTACAGCAAGATTTGCTCCTACTTCGTGCAATCCACGGCAATAGATGGAAAAGCAATGGACTATCTGAAAGCCTCCGAGGCATATCAATATCTGCACAGCAACAAAGTCGGTTGTGTCATGTCATACAAACATGATCGTTTTGTTTATCTGAAAGCAAATGTAGAGCCCAGCCAGTGTTTGAACAATGCGTGGCATAATGCTTGGGTGCTGGTAACTGAAGCTGGAGAAGACAAAACTGCGGGATGTCCGTGTGTTGCTGGACCAGGGAGATCTTGTTCCCACTCAGCTGCCATCCTGTGGAAGGTAACTAGATTATTTGACCATTGTAGCCTAGGCCTATCTCTTTATTATTATTATTATTAATTAATACTGTTCAGTCAGATCCTTGATTCCCAGTCGGTATCAGGGTTGTGAAAAAATGTAAACAATGGAGCGCATGTGCATTGCCTCTTCGTAGCTGGTTTGTGGTCGCAGCACTATCTATCTAACCACTCGTTCTGGTGCTTTCTCGAGCGTTTGCAACCAACTACCGCACACGTCGTTCCCGAACCACTTTTCTTCATATTGTAATTGTTATATCCTCTTTGTCACTGCGATATCAGTGCTTTGTCAGCACTACGGAGCTAGCTAGCAAAACAAACCCAGCCCGCCAGTTAGGAAGTGGATTGCATCGATGGGAGGAGTTTAGGATGTAGAGCGGAAACGGCTCAAAAACTTGTGTATATGATGATCACCAATCAAAGAAAAAAAAAAGGTGTGTTACCTGGCGGGGATGTGTTACCTGACAGAGGTGTGTTACCTGACAGAGGTGTGTTACCTGGCGGGGATGTGTTACCTGGCGGGGATGTGTTACTTGACAGAGGTGTGTTACCTGACAGAGGTGTGTTACCTGGCAGGGATGTGTTACCTGGCAGGGATGTGTTACCTGGCAGGGATGTGTTACCTGGCGGGGGTGTGTTACCTGGTGGGGGTGTGTTACCTGACAGAGGTGTGTTACCTGGCAGGGATGTGTTACCTGGCAGGGATGTGTTACCTGGCAGAAGTGCGATTGGGAGGCCACGCTTCCTGCAGCGAGGGCAGCTGGTAGCTGTAGAGGAGAAGGAAGTGGGAGGCGGAGTAGGGCAGTGACATCACAGACACACACCTAAAGAGGAGGGGCGGGACCTGGCCGGACCATGCCCACCATGTACACAACACCTGAAAACAGAGCAGGTAGGGGAGGGAGGAGAGGGAGGGGAAGATGATGCCTGGGGGTGGGTGGGGGGAAGGGAGAAGTTTAAAAACTGCAGCTCATTTTACAGAGCTTTTTCTTCAGGGAATAATCTCATAAGTAGCAAATCTTTTATCTAACAGAAATGCAAGTTTTAAGAAAAAACTCAAATCTCACCTTTATTTACATTTTATCTTGAGGTTTTATATCTTATTTTCGTTTGATGTAAGGACTGTTTCAGTTCTTTGTCATTGTGAGCTTGCTAAAGGTAAGCTCTGTAATGGTGCAATGCAATTTGTTTTCAAGATTTTTCTTGGGTTTTTGTAGTTGTTTGCTTATTTTGTTTCATACTTAGAGTTTATTATGTTTATATTCTTTATCTGCACGTGTCATCAACTGTTTTAAATATATTAATGACTTAAAGTGCTTATATTATGCTAATCTTCAGGTTCATATATAATTGAATTTAGAGGTTGTACGAGAATAGGTTTACATGGTTTAATTTTCAAAAAACAACATATATTTGTTGTACTGCACATTGCTGCAGCTCCTCTTTTCACCCTGTGTGTTGAGCGCTCTGTTTTAGCTACAGAGTGAGACATCTCACCTCTGTTCCATCTTTGTTGGGAGTCACACATGCTCAGTAGCTAGGTAAGGACTACTAGCCAGTCAGAAGCAGAGTATGAGGGCGTGTCCTGACAGTACCAAGGTAAGGACTACTAGCCAGTCAGAAGCAGAGTATGAGGGCGTGTCCTGACAGTAGCTAGGTAAGGACTACTAGCCAGTCAGAAGCAGAGTATGAGGGCGTGTCCTGACAGTACCTAGGTAAGGACTACTAGCCAGTCAGAAGCAGAGTATGAGGGCGCGTCCTGACAGTACCTAGGTAAGGACTACTAGCCAGTCAGAAGCAGAGTATGAGGGCGTGTCCTGACAGTACCTAGGTAAGGACTACTAGCCAGTCAGAAGCAGAGTATGAGGGCGTGTCCTGACAGTACCTAGGTAAGGACTACTAGCCAGTCAGAAGCAGAGTATGAGGGCGTGTCCTGACAGTACCTAGGTAAGGACTACTAGCCAGTCAGAAGCAGAGTATGAGGACGTGTCCTGACAGTAGCTAGGCGAGCATTATAACGTGTGTTCCAAAGTGACCACGTTTGTCTCTGAAGTAAAGGCTTTTTGGAGCTGTTTGGAGCAGTTTGTGAACAGTGTTTTCTGTTGGAGATGGTAAGTTGGGGGGGGACTTTGGGCTTTTCACTTTGTAAACCTTTCACATGGACAAAAAACATATAATACAACAAAGGAAAGGGGGGAAGCATATAAAAGCATAATATGAGCAAATTAATGCTGTTTGTACTCCAGGAAGACGAGATAATGGATATTCGTATAATAAACTTAAAAATAAACTTAAAAAGTCTTCTTCTACTTATCTGAAAGTCTTCTAGTTGTCTGATAGTCTACTTCTAGTTATCTGAAAGTATTCTAGTTATCTGATAGTCCTCTAGTTATCTGATAGTCTTCTTCTAGTTATCTGAAAGTATTCTAGTTATCTGATAGTCCTCTAGTTATCTGATAGTCTTCTTCTAGTTATCTGAAAGTATTCTAGTTATCTGATAGTCCTCTAGTTATCTGATAGTCTTCTTCTAGTTATCTGATAGTCTTCTAGTTATCTGATAGTCTTCTAGTTATCTGATAGTCTTCTTCTAGTTATCTGATAGTATTCTAGTTATCTGATAGTCCTCTAGTTATCTGATAGTCTTCTTCTAGTTATCTGATAGTCTTCTAGTTATCTGATAGTCTTCTTCTAGTTATCTGATAGTCTTCTTCTAGTTATCTGATAGTCTTCTAGTTATCTGATAGTCTTCTTCTAGTTATCTGATAGTCTTCTTCTAGTTATCTGATAGTCTTCTAGTTATCTGATAGTCTTCTAGTTATCTGATAGTCTTCTAGTTATCTGATAGTCTTCTAGTTATCTGATAGTTTTCTTCTAGTTATCTGAAAGTTTTTAAAGTATTTAAATATGAAAGTATTTTACCTGTCATTCCCAGTAGAACTGTCAGCACAACTTTCCCTCCAGTCGTCGTCATGGTTTCCACCATCTGCCTGGTTTTACCGACCAGTAACTCCAGTTCAACCAGAAACTTGTTTCTGCTGACTTCTTCCTCTTCCTCCTCCTCGTCTCCAAGGATAGAGTCCTCCTCAACCATCAGATCCTCCGCCCGGTCCTGCTGCTCCTGCTGAGGCTGAAACACATCTTAGCATTCACACCTGAACCTCTCTTCATCAACCTGATTGTATTTTAACCAGGGCTGTCAAAACAATGCATTAATTTTGATTAATTAACCTGAGAAAAAACAATGCATTAAAAAAAAAAAATCTAGCCGTTCTAGCCACCATTGAGACTGTAAAATGAAGGAGGGAGACGAGGCCGCTACAGCCAACAGAAACATCGCTGCACGTGACGCTAGTTAACACTACACTCAACAGCAGGTAACGTTAGCCTACCACTAGCTAAACAGTGTAAACCAATCACAATCATCTTGGGCGGTACTAAGCGCCAGACGGAGCCATGGTGCCTCTGCTAAATAGTCTCGGGAAGGAACTTGTTTTGGTGGAACATGTGAACATAGGGAGGCTATCCAGCTGTTGACTGTGTGATGAGAATTATATTTTAAGATAAATATTATTTGAGTGTCGGTTCTAGCTCTTCTAGGATAGTTCCTGATAGGGCTGTCAATCGATTAAAAATTGTAATCGAATTAATTACAGACTCTATGATTAATTCATCTAAATTAATCGCATTTATAATTTTTGCTGTGAAAGTATTTTAAATATTAAAATTCAAATTAATCAATGAATAATCAGCATTAGTGACATTAAAGTTAAAAAACTCTTAATATTATTTTCACTGTTCAAATAATGACCATAACAATCAACAATATGAACTAATATTCTGAGGAAATAAATTCAAAAGGGTATTTTACAATAACTACGAATGCACCGTGAAGCTGTAGGTTACCAGTTTCATTGAACGCACCGTCTCTGTCTGTGTTTTTCCGACAACGGCAGTCAAACTTTACACCATTTAGCGTTAGCTGTTAGCATTTTAACCGTGTTAATCCAGCTACAAGCTAGCAGTAGGCTAATGTTACCTGCTGGTGAGTGTAGTGTTAACTAGCGTCACGTGCAGTGATGTTTCTGTTGCCTGTGGCAACGCCTTGTCTCGTCTCCCTCCTTCATTATATAGTTGAATGGCGGCTAGAAGGGCTTCAGGTCAAAGGTCAATATGGAATGAATTAATCTGCGTTATTTTTTTTAACACGTTATTTTTTCTCAGATTAATTAATTGAAATGAACGCGTTATTTCAACAGCCCTAGTTCCTGAATCTACCGGGTTTAGAATGCCAACACAAAGAAGGCGGAAGATGAGGGACATCCAGCGGCACCGGAACAATCCCCTAAATTAAACATCGTTGATATAGACTAACTCATAGACTAACTTATGGCCTACAGGTTAAAGAAGCGAGTTTGTGACCGGGAGGTTGCCGGTTCAATCCCCAGACTGTGGGGAATGTGGAACTGCAGGAATGTGATAGGTCCTCGTTGCAAATGAGAAATTGTTCTCTATCAACTTGCTTGGATAAATAAAGGTTAAAATAAAAAATCTCACTCCTAGCGCCTCAAAACTGACTCTTGATCGGGTGTCTGGCATTAGTTACTGACGCTAAAAGACTCTTTAGTCTCAGTCAGACAAAGAGTTCAACTCATTACAACTTAATCCCATTCACGTAGATATTTGAAGCTCTGGGACCCTTACACAATGTTTAAAGATATCTGTGAAGTCTGAGGCCGGGACCCCTTGGCCTCACATTTCAGTGTGCAGGGCACAAACACTTTGTTAGGTTTAGGGAAAGATCGTGGGTGGGTTAAAAGATGGGTCCTTTTTCCGATGTCTTTGTCAGTTTTGGTTTTAGTACAGGAACAGAGAATTGATACTGTGTGTTAATACTGCAGAAAAACATCTTTAAACCTGAAGATATGAATCAAACCGACGCTTGCTCTGCTTAGTTTCCAATGCAAAAAGTCTCCTTATGCATCTCAGTCAGACGCAGCTTTAAACTCATTACAACGGAACCACATCCACAGAGATGTTTGACGCTCTGGGACAAGAAAGATCTATTCTGTTCTAAAACATGAGTTAGTTGACGTTAGTGGACCATCCTCCAGCTAGACAAACCGCTGAAAGAAAAGTGCTCAAAGTGTTTTTATTGTCTCAGACTTATTATTTCGGCCATTGGTGTCTCCAGATATTCTAGTTGGTCTCGACTGAGTCCCGCAATATCTGCTTTCTTTCTAAAGTAACTTCCTCCTTCCAATTATGAAGCGCTTGTTGTTAATTAAAAATCCATCTATAAGTCTTGAAGAGGGTTGTTTCTTTTTTTTGTCTGGTCTTCGACTCGACAAGAGTGGACTTTTGTTTTGTCATTTAGCGCTTTCACCCAAAGCGACTTCCAATTAAGTGCTTTCAACCTTGAAGGTACAAACTCCAGACAAGTAGCAGTAAGTGCAAGTGCATTAGGGTGGAGTTGGAAGATGTGTAGGCTTTAGGCTGTCCTGATGTCAATGGAGAACTCATTCCACCTCTTGACTACAGTACTAGTGACGAAGAAGAAGAGATGAAGAAGAGGAAGACATCCTGATGGTCCCTCATGCTGCTGTCTGCTGGTCTGGTTTCATGTTGACAAACAGACTCTGACAGTTCAGCTAATAACCTGAAACCTGATCATTGTAGTGTGTGTGTGTGTGTGTGTGTGTGTGTGTGTGTGTGTGTGTGTGTGTGTGTGTGTGTGTGTGTGTGTGTGTGTGTGTGTGTGTGTGTGTGTGTGTGTGTCTGTGTCACTGTCACATAATAAGGTTACAGTTAATAAATAGCTTACTGAGTTACACGCTAACAGACAGGAAACCTTGTTAGGAACAATAGGAGACGACTTAACAAGGTTTCACCTGCTTCATTGTGTGTGTGTGTGTGTGTGTGTGTGTGTGTGTGTGTGTGTGTGTGTGTGTGTGTGTGTGTGTGTGTGTGTGTGTGTGTGTGTGTGTGTGTTACCTCCGTGTGTGTGTTGGCGTTCAGTCTTACGATCAGCCTCCAGGTCAGCACACTGATGACGAGCACGCCAACATCTGGAAAGATCTGTCTCACTGCCGAGCCGGCATCACTTCCTGTCAGACTGAAACATTCACACTCTTACATTTAGCCGACCGATGTCAGTTCAGGTCACTAAAAGTTCTGTTGTTGCTGCTGACTGACTCAGATTATTATTCTAAGAGTCTGACAACATTATGGGATGGATCCCTACAGAGATAGAGCTTTTAGTTAAAGAGTAAGATCCTTTTAGTTTAACATGAAACAGCCCAGAAATCACCATCACCAAACTACACCAGACTCCATGTAAATAATCAGGACTTTTAGCGTGTATAGAGCCAGACTCCATGTAAATAATCACTACTTTTAGCGTGTATAGAGCCAGACATCCATGTAAATAATCAAGACTTTTAGCGTGTATAGAGCCAGACTCCATGTAAATAATCACTACTTTTAGCATGTATAGAGCCAGACTCCATGTAAATAATCAAGACTTTTAGCATGTATAGAGCCAGACTCCATGTAAATAATCACTACTTTTAGCATGTATAGAGCCAGACTCCATGTAAATAATCAGGACTTGTATCGTCGTAAACTCACTGCCATAATGTTTTCATAACAGTTTGACTGATGAACTTTATGAATAAATAAAATGTATTTTCTTGTGACAGTTTTCAGACTGTGTTCAGATTCAGAGTGAGTGTGTGTGTGTGTGTGTGTGTGTGTGTGTGTGTGTGTGTGTGTGTGTGTGTGTGTGTGTGTGTGTGTGTGTGTGTGTGTGTGTGGTGTGTGTGTGTGTGTGTGTCTGTGTGTGTGTTAGGGTTACTTTATTGATGGACGTGTAGGTGTTTGCAGAGCCATGTAGTCCAGACAGAGAGACTACTGTTTGCTGTACACACACACACACACACAGACAAACACACACACACGCACACACACACACACACACTGACACACACACACACACACACATATACACATACACACACGGAGGATCAGATGTTTGTCCTGCTCTAAAACCACAGACCGCTACAACAACAAGTCTCTTATTTTGGTAGGTTTGCGTGTTTCTGGTTCTCAAGAAAACATTTTAGTACCAGCAGAGAAGAAGAATATCAGAAAGTTAATATCTTTTCTAATCCATAAACTCTTAAAAAACAAGCAAATATAAATGTGTAATATTATTAATAATTATCAATAACATGAACAGACTGTAAAGTCCAGTTCAGACCAAACTTTAGTCTCCGGTCTGGGTTATTTTGGGTTTTATTTCTGTGACTCGCTGCTCTCTCTCTCCAGTCTCTCTACAGGGTTAGGGTTACAGTATACAGCAGTATGAATCCTCACACATACAGTACATAGGCTCTGTGTGGAGACTACGGACTGGTATAAATCAGTCATAACTCACAGCTCCAGATTATTTTAAATTTAAAAAAATCTGCAACCAACGCTGAATCAAGAGATTTATCAGAGTTCATGAAGCTCTTTCTGGAGACACTAAAGGTATAAAAAAACCTGACAACACACTCGGGAAGTAAATGTACTTCAACAACCTCCGAAACTAAATATCAGAAATTCAGAAATTGGAACTCCTCATATCAGGAACTCTGAGAGTCGCCTTCATATTTGTTGGTAAAATTAGAAACAGATGTTTGACTTTTACAGAAGCTGAGTCAGCAAAACACACACACACACACACACACACACACACACATAAACAGACACTCACAGACACACACACACACACACACAAACACACACTCACAGTAACACACACCCACAACCACACACACAGACACTCACAGTAACACACACACACAGACATAGACACACAAACTTGCAGTAACACTTACACACACAGTAAGTCACATGTCTGCAGACTGTGTGTGTGTTACTGTCTGTGTGTGTGTGTGTGTGTGTGTGTGTGTGTGTGTGTGTGTGTGTGTGTGTGTGTGTGTGTGTGTGTGTGTGTGTGTGTGTGTGTTCATTCATTCATTCATTTTTTTGTATTGAATTTCTGCAGCAAAAGAAACAAAATGCATTTACTAAAGCCAACCAAACAAAACAGTATAGAGAGGCTTCAAGAGAAACTGGAGTGCAAAACACAATCTATGATCAATGCAATATACGACTGTCTATTGTATGAGGGCAGACCTGACACATATCAAATAATGCAGTTTCTGTAGTTCCACCTAATGTTAGTGTTTATATGATATTGTTCTATGACTGACTAAATGTTCCTGTAGGAGAGAACATGTGTTAGTGTTTATATGATATTGTTCTATGACTGACTAAATGTTCCTGTAGGAAGAGAACATGTGTTAGTGTTTATATGATATTGTTCTATGACTGACTAAATGTTCCTGTAGGAAGAGAACATGTGTTAGTGTTTATATGATATTGTTCTATGACTGACTAAATGTTCCTGTAGGAGAGAACGTGTGTTAGTGTTTATATGATATTGTTCTATGACTGACTAAATGTTCCTGTAGGAGAGAACATGTGTTAGTGTTTATATGATATTGTTCTATGACTGACTAAATGTTCCTGTAGGAAGAGAACATGTGTTAGTGTTTTGGAAGAATTATTTGATTTTGAGACCTGTTTGCGGTGTTTTGGTAGACACAGTGTATTGTATTATGGTATTATTGTAATTAGAGAATTAGTGTTAGAGTTTAGTTTTTAATGTGTGATTTTGAGTATGAAATTAAACGTTTTGCCAATTGTGTGTTGTAGGTGTGTTGGTGCCTTAAGAGTTCAGGAAAGTTGTTAAAAGTATTGAAGAAATGGTCACAGCATTCGTAAAATACTGTAATACAAGTAGAAATATGATTCATCATTCTTACCTCACCAGGCCGAGCTGACCAAGAGCTTTCTGCCACGACGTACCTGCAGACAGACAGGTCATTAAGAGAGACAGACAGGTCATTAAGACAGATAGACAGACACACAGAAAGAGAGACAGACAGACAGACAGACAGACAGACGGTCTTACAGTTGGACTCTGGCTGCAGGGTGGCGGTGGTCATCTGGAAGAAGGACTGCAGCAATAGGAAGAGGAAACTGGAGACACATATGACCATCACACAGCGACACGCGTTACCTAGGACACAAACACAGGAAGTGATGTCAACATGTCCTCAGAGATATCAGTGTCACCGTTGTGGATAAATGCTGCGGCTGTTCTTCCTCGTAGTTTAATGTGTAATAGTTACCAGGCTCATGTTATTGTCTCTGTCTCTGGAGCCATGTTATTGTCTCTGGAGCCATGTTATTGTCTCTGGAGCCATGTTATTGTCTCTGGAGACATGTTATTGTCTCTGGAGACATGTTATTGTCTCTGTCTCTGGAGCCATGTTATTGTCTCTGGAACCATGTTATTGTCTCTGTCTCTGGAGACATGTTATTGTCTCTGGAGACATGTTATTGTCTCTGTCTCTGGAGCCATGTTATTGTCTCTGGAGACATGTTATTGTCTCTGGAACCATGTTATTGTCTCTGTCTCTGGAGCCATGTTATTGTCTCTGTCTCTGGAACCATGTTATTGTCTCTGTCTCTGGAGCCATGTTATTGTCTCTGGAGCCATGTTATTGTCTCTGTCTCTGGAACCATGTTATTGTCTCTGTCTCTGGAGCCATGTTATTGTCTCTGTCTCTGGAGCCATGTTATTGTCTCTGGAGCCATGTTATTGTCTCTGGAACCATGTTATTGTCTCTGGAGCCATTTTATTGTCTCTGGAGACATGTTATTGTCTCTGGAGCCATGTTATTGTCTCTGGAACCATGTTATTGTCTCTGTCTCTGGAGCCATGTTATTGTCTCTGGAGCCATGTTATTGTCTCTGGAGCCATGTTATTGTCTCTGGTACCATGTTATTGTCTCTGTCTCTGGAGCCATGTTATTGTCTCTGGAGCCATGTTATTGTCTCTGGAACCATGTTATTGTCTCTGTCTCTGGAGCCATGTTATTGTCTCTGGAGCCATGTTATTGTCTCTGTCTCTGGAACCATGTTATTGTCTCTGTCTCTGGAGCCATGTTATTGTCTCTGGAACCATGTTATTGTCTCTGGAGCCATGTTATTGTCTCTGGAGCCATGTTATTGTCTCTGGAGCCATGTTATTGTCTCTGGAGCCATGTTATTGTCTCTGGAGCCATGTTATTGTCTCTGTTTCCTGTCTGTGACAGGGGTTGAATGGCTGTGTGAATGTTACGGTTAGGGATACGGTCTGCGTTTCAGTGGGCCTCCTGTTTTTACCTCTTTCTGCCTCAGGTGATTCCAGATAGTGCTTGTATACACGTCTGTATATAACATTACACTCCTCACAGCCGCAGCTAGAACTTCCTTTCAGTTTCTTGTTTGTTGTTTATTTGCTCGTATCGTTCTCCTTCTGGATCTGTTCAAACCGCTGCTTTGCTTTCACGTCCACACTGAAACTCTGTGGTTTTAAAAATGGTGGTTACCGGCTCCGACCGACCCTGGAAACACCCTGGTGGAACCAGAACCTTTAACTTAAGCTTACTAAATAGAAAGTATATGATGCTTTTTCCGAAGCTTGTTGTTTTGTACGCTGAGCAGAGCCGAGTCACTTCGCTGTTGCCATTACGTAGCGTTGGTATGCCAGCTACCTTTACCACACTGAGACTGGAAATATTCACGCTGGACTAAAGGGAAAAGCCGCGCTGTTATTCACTCACACTCATGATAGAAACTCAGCCAACGCTGTAATCCATTACAGTAATCTATTACACTTCTGACCCAAGTTTCACATGAGACCACTTCACTGACATACAGCCGGGAACTGCCGAGATTACAACCGAGACAGGAAAGCCTCAGACCTGTAACTCTGATATAAACATGAAGAAGCACAGTGATTGTTTGGTTTCCTCCTCTTGAAACAGAGCAAGGACACAGGAAGTGATGTCACACATCTATTCTATGTGTTTCCTCAGGAACGTCCTTCAGGAAACACACACTTCCTGTCTTCACCTGTGTGTGTGTCAGTGTGGGCGTGTGTGTGTGTGTGTGTGTGTGTGTGTGTGTGTGTGTGTGTGTGTGTGTGTGTGTGTGTGTGTGTGTGTGTGTGTGTGTGTGTGTGTGTGTGTGTGTGTGTGTGTGTCAGTGTGTGCGTGTGTGTGTGTGTGTGTGTGTGTGTGTGTGTGTGTGTGTGTGTGTGTGTGTGTGTGTGTGTGTGTGTGTGTCAGTCGACAGCAAGTTTGACATCATGATGATGTCATCAGTGAAACATCTGCCAACTGAGTGACACATTCAGAACCGACTTTGAATAACGTTCAGACAGGAAGTTTATTTGAAGTATATAAACAAGCGGCACAGACTCACAGGAATCACCATGTTTACAGCCTGGTTCAGCCTGTAAAGCCAATGTTCCCAGTCCTATATGTGTACCTATTAGTCTTCCACAGATGCAGAGAAACGCCTGGAGGAGTCGCAGTGTTAGTGAGTGTTGGTACCTGATGATGAAGAAGAGGAGGAAGGGTCCGGCAGCAGAGGCAGCAGCAGCAGCAGGATGACGTAGACCAGGGAGAATCCATTAAACCTCAACACACACGCTGTGAACAAATGAACCAGACATCATTGATCAACAGCCATCCATCAGAGGGATCAGTAACAGGTTAGACTGTATCTACAACGGTTCATTTACAGGATCGCGGTGCCGCCGGATGTGCGTCCCCTTCCTCTGTCTCTGTGTTGGCGTTCTAACCTCCGGCTGATTTGTGAGGACTCTGGTTAACTGCTCCTCAGATCTCTGCAGGGTAAATCCAGACAGCTAGCTAGACTATCTGTCCAATCTGAGGTTTCTGTTGCACGACTAAAACTACTTCTGAACGTACACATGTTCCACCAAAACAAGTTCCTTCCTGAGACTATTTAGCAGAGGCACCGTGGCTCCGTCCGGAGCTTAGCCCCGCCCAAGATGATTCTGATTGGTTCAAAGAAAGGCCAACTAACCAGAGCACGTTGTTCTGCCATCCCAGAATGCATCTGTGGACTAGCCAGACCCTCCTCCACAGCGCTGAGGAGGAAGGTCTGGCTATGAGAGTCTATAACTGTGAAAGGAAACGGTTCCAGTCTCGGGGCAGAAGAGCCACAGTTTGAACCTCGACCTTTACGACCGCAGTGACCTGTTGCTCTTAGAAACCCTGTTACTGCAACACATCTGCTGTCTGATAAACAGGAAGACGTTTTACTTCTGATAGTTTACAGACAGAATATGTTTTAATAAACACACAGCGTGTGTGTCTGTGTGTGTGGTGTCTGTGTGTGTGTGTGTGTGTGTGTGTGTGTGTGTGTGTGTGTGTGTGTGTGTGTGTGTGTGTGTGTGTGTGTGTGTGTGTGTGTGTGTTGTCTATGTGTGTATGTGTATGTATGTATGTGTATATGTGTGTGTTAACATCCCCCTCCCCCAACACACACATTGGTTCCACTTTCTCAGGTAACAACATCTGGCTGTGTGTGTGTGTGTGTGTGTGTGTGTGTGTGTGTGTGTCAACACACACACACACACACCTCCCCCTCTCTGTGGAATGTGGTGAAGCTTTAAACTGAATGTTTGCTGCTGCCTGATCTGTCCTCTGCAGCTACGACTCAACACACTCCCAATCATCAGGAAGTGACTCTGCGGGACGGTGCTGTAGGTGTCGCCGAGCAACGGAGAAAGACTGGACGCAGATCTCCCTCCTGGCCAAAGATTACCATCTTTATTTAGGCTCACAACTCAATAAATCAACGTTGACGCATTTCAAGAGGAAGCCTCAAACGCTCTGAGGAAGACTTTGTGCTGAAAGAGTTGATTTGTATAATAAAGAAGTGAGTTGAGATATATATATATATATATATATATATATATATATATATATATATATATATATATATATTGTTCTCTTTAATTTGGGAACTTGTGCAATGGAACGTCCCATGCAGATTAGAAAACGTACAATAAAGATTTGTACAACGTACAGTTGCACTAGCGATTCTCTCCGTAAAGAGAACTCTACTCATGATAGACGTCTATAAGAAATCTAAGTGGTCGAAGGAGTTTCTTCTTGCTTTCTCTGGCAGACTATCATCATGGTTAAGGTTCATTTGTGTGGAAGCAACCATTCTCTCTGTTTGGGATTATGGAGATATTATTTATAAGCAAGCCTCCATCTCTAACCTAACATATTATTATTTATAAGCATGCCCCCATCTCTAACATATTATTATTTATAAGCATGCCCCCATCTCTAACATATTATTATTTATAAGCATGCCTCCATCTCTAACATATTATTATTTATAAGCATGCCTCCATCTCTAACATATTATTATTTATAAACATGCCCCCATCTCTAACATATTATTATTTATAAGCATGCCTCCATCTCTAACATATTATTATTTATAAACATGCCCCCATCTCTAACATATTATTATTTATAAACATGCCTCCATCTCTAACATATTATTATTTATAAACATGCCTCCATCTCTAACATATTATTATTTATAAGCATGCCTCCATCTCTAACATATTATTATTTATAAACATGCCCCCATCTCTAACATATTATTATTTATAAACATGCCTCCATCTCTAACATATTATTATTTATAAGCATGCCTCCATCTCTAACATATTATTATTTATAAACATGCCCCCATCTCTAACATATTATTATTTATAAGCATGCCTCCATCTCTAACATATTGTTATTTATAAACATGCCCCCATCTCTAACATATTATTATTTATAAACATGCCTCCATCTCTAACATATTATTATTTATAAACATGCCCCCATCTCTAACATATTATTATTTATAAACATGCCTCCATCTCTAACATATTATTATTTATAAGCATGCCTCCATCTCTAACATATTATTATTTATAAGCATGCCTCCATCTCTAACATATTATTATTTATAAGCATGCCTCCATCTCTAACATATTATTATTTATAAACATGCCTCCATCTCTAACATATTGTTATTTATAAGCATGCCTCCATCTCTAACATATTATTATTTATAAACATGCCTCCATCTCTAACATATTATTATTTATAAACATGCCTCCATCTCTAACATATTATTATTTATAAGCATGCCCCCATCTTTAACCTGACATATCTAGCTTCTGTTTACAGTTCTGCTCTTAGGTTTATAACTGGTGATGTCATCATTGTCCTACTATATATGTCCCACCCCCCTTCACGTCTGAGCCAAACACACCATACTACACTCTCTCAGGATTGGCTGACCCATGTGTCCCTCCAGTTAACGTTAATCTCAGTAAAACAGCCATGTCTCTGGATTAATCTAAAGTTGGATGCACTGATACCAAAGGGTTGATTCATTGTACTTGTGACTGTTTTATATAGTTACAGTTATACGTCTCTGAATATTCATCAATCTTATTTTAAAATGCACTTTTTATAAATGTGTTTTAAATTTTTCTTCATTCTTAACTTATTTGTATGAAATACTTTTATAATTACCCCTGAATACTGCTTTACATTTCTTATTTACATTTGATTGTATTTTTTGTTTGAATGTTAATTTTTGTACTCAGGTGTAATGGACTGTATTTTAGTGCTGGGCGGTATACCGGTTCATACCGAAAACCGGTGTATATTTTCGTCACGATGTTCATTTTTAATATACCGCCATACCGGTGTGTTTAATAACACAACGTCCGGAACGAACGTTCCCGCTGCGCCGCGTGACACTGTTTTAGACGGACCCTTTAAAATGCTGCACTTCTAAGCAGCGACGGTAAACAGCAGTGCACCAGAGGGACGTCACACGGAAGATGGATGCTGCAGAAGCATAGACAGTATATAAAAGTGCAGAAGTAGTAGAAACGAACTTGTGCCAAAAAAAGGAGCCGCCGGGTCTGTTGTTTGGAGGTTTTTTGGTTTCCAAAAATCCGACGTTGACCAAACAACCGTTTTATGCAAGCGCTGTCGGGCTAAAATAGTTGCTTATAGTAAGTAGTATAGTATAGTACCGTAAAACTTCAAATAATAGCCGAGTCCCAAATAGACGCCTGTCTCTTTTAAACGCCTGGTGTGACAACAGATTTGGGTAAATAAAGGCCGGTCTCAAATAGAGGCCTGGTCTGTTTTTTTGTTTTTTTCCGTGTTGGGTTGTATTTGATCTTTTAATACCCGTCAAACACAATTCATTTGGATAAAAGCGTTGCATTTTAGAAGATATACGGGATTGTGAACAGCGATGTCCGCGCTGCGCGCACACACTCACACACACACAAACATAGCGGAGCCGAGGTGTGTGCGTTACTTCACGCAGCACATATGTAACTGACTGGAAACGATACAGAGGATTATTTAGCCTACTGCCACTGGCGAAGATGAACTAACGCTACAGTCGTTACTGTAAGTAGCCTACAATAAAACCTCCATGATTAAAAAGTCAATACTTATCAATATACCCACCTACCTGTTCTACAGGCATCAACATCTTTCAGTCTGCTCTGTCTGCTCTGTCCACTCGCTGTGCAAACACAGCTCTACTCTGCTATTAGCGACTTTTTACTAACAAGCTAAAATGAAAGATGTCAGTTTGTAGTCTAACTGTTTATCTTGAACTCTGGACAAACTCTTGTAAACTTAGTTGCTGTCTTAACAAACCGTCCTCTCCGCTGGAGCGGTAAACCTGTAGATGTATTATAAGACCAAAACATATACATGTGGCTACTTAATATGCACGTGAATTACGTGATCGTTATGTGGTGACAACAGAGCATAACGCTAGCTTCACTTTTTCCTACCCTTCACAGTAAAAGCCCAACCTAAAGAACGGCCACTGAAGTCAGTCAGTCAAGCTGTTGCAACTCATACAGTACTATTAACATTACCTCCGCTAATTAAATCCATGCCTGGTAAACATAAAGCAGAACTGCGACGTCTGTCCGAGGAAGACGACCAAAGGGCCAGACTGCGAGGTGGAGGGAGGAAGAAGGTCAGTGAAGAGCTGGAGGTGAGCGTGTGTGATGGATCCACAGCATGCGGGCAAAGCATCGTCAATTAAAGGCCTGTCTCTTATAGACGCCTGTCTCAAATACACTCAAAAAAAAATTTCATTGGATGAACATGATTTAATCATGCCACCTATATTCCATCTAAACAAACCAAGTTAAGTCAACCAACCTTCATCATGTCATTTAAACACAGTATACATGTGTTGGTTGAACATAATAGTAGTGTTTGCATTCAACTCATTTGCATCTTGTTGAATTTATATGTTTGTTCTTAGTTAATTTAGTTAAATCAATTTGAGTATATTCTACATTTGTCAAATACTTCAGTAGAACAAAATCCCACCTTGACATATCAACTCATATAAGGCTTGTCAGTTATAGTAATGTGAGTGTTGTTGAATGAACTGATGTCAATCTTGTTGGTTTAATTAGTGTGGTTTTCGTTACTAGGACAATAATGTATTGTATGCATACAAAACGACAACATGCAAATCCATTTTACATTTTTATTAATGTAACATTGATCTCATAAAACATTTTGCCTGCATTACACACACAGCCAATTGTAGCAAATGGCTACTGACTAACTGGGAACAATTTACCAGATAATGTAACAAGATTTTCCAATACAAATATCAGAATAGTGCCTATAATCCTGGCATCGGCAAGTACTGGAGTTTATGCAATAATAATGCAATCCAATACGTAATTTAGCAAAGAAAGAAAATGTACATTAAAGCTGTTACACTCCCTGTCAAACTACATAAAAGAAACTTCTATGGCATTCATGGTTTGTGTATGACCACAAAAAGTTTAACCTGGGCCACATACAACAATGCAATAGCAATACTATCCCATCCATTACAGGCATAAAAGCTGTTAAAAGATAAAATGTAAGCATTTTTAACACACTGTTATGGGATCGGTATGTGCCGATACTCAAGTTTGGGTATCTGAATTGGCAAGGGAAACATTATATCGGAACATCTCTAAATTTAACGCTTCTTCTGTAAAAGTACAAACATGTTTTTCACATAAGTAGAAATATCTCAGTCCTGCTAAAAGATTGTTTAACTTGTAAACTAAAAGTCCTTGTGAAAACTAGGAAAACAAAAACTGACTTTTTTGCTCCATGAGCTTGTTTTTTGGGAAGTGTGCTTGGGACAACAACCTATTCCCATCCAGATTCATGAGAAGCCTCTGCATCACTTGGAAAGTGCATTTGAGCTCTGGTGGGTAACTTCACATTTTTACAGTCTGTCCATTTGAGCAAACTAAAAGTCCTTGTGAAAACTAGGAAGCAAAAAAATAAAAGAAAAAAATCTGCATAGTAGACTTCCACTTTGAGCAACTTTACTCCATGAGCTTGTTTTTTAGGAATTGTGCCTTGGACGACAACCTCTGCCCATCCAGATTCATGAGAATCTTCTGCATCACTTCGAAAGTGCATTTGAGGTCTGCTGGGTAACTCAGGTTCAGACAGTATATTAGTCCAAATAACAAAGCACAGGCGTCCCCAATGTTTCCTAATTCACGGAGGACCTCCACACCTTCGATCAGGACACCAATGTCCTCTGGGTTACCTTCAGGCTCCGCGCCCTCCTTCAGTATGACATACACCCCCATCACAGTTTGCTCCATGGAAGCACTGGCCTCGAGGTCTGTGTTCTGTGGGATGTAAAAGGTAAAATGTTTTATGTGTGCTTGAAGCTATGATGTCAATTTAAGCTCTGCACAGAATAGATTAAAATGGTCCGTCCAAACTTAAATAATTAAAGCACTTATGAATATTACAATTAATTTATACCAAGTCCGTTCTGAAAAAACGCAAATTCCTGTTACACACTGCACCTTAAATACCTCAACTTAAAACCATTAATTTTTCCTCTGAAGTTATCATACCAAGTAGGGATGTAACAATACACTCAACTCACAAATTAACGATTTAAAGTTCACGATACGATTTTCTCACTACTTTAACGAAATTAAATGACTAAAAAAACATTCCTTTTTTAATTAAATTGTGCAAAACAAGAGATGTGTCCTCTTACCAAAAGTGCAACTGAAATAGTATTTTATCTTAAATAAAAAAAAAAAAAATGACTTGTTTATTGCTAAGGCCATATGGTTACATTTACATTATTTAAAATTAACTGAACAATTTTTCACCACTCACTTGCTTTTTTTAACAACAAAAAGAAACAGAAGGGTATTTTTAATATTGAATGCAACACAGGGTTATGGAGCAGTACCCAAATGCAACACCAAGTTCCTTATCCAAATCTGGCTACGGTGTCTCAAAGCGCAGCAAGTCTCCTCTGTCTCTTTAGCCGCAGACTGTTACACGTCCCGGTGTTGGAATCCTTTCCATTGAAATACAGTCACACGAAAGACCATTTAACCCTGATTAAGCAAGCTAAGGTTACCTGCTGTATGTTAACTGACGTTAAGAGCCAAGCCCTAGGCTGTTGAATCGCAAATTCTTTTCTTTTATCTCAAACGGTTGTAATCTTAACACATTTAAATAGTTTTTTTTAACTGATTCACGATGCATTGTTACATCCCTAGAAGCAAGTAAATATGTGCTCTTTTCAACTGGTTTACAGCTTCTTTGCCAAACATACGCAACTCACCATGTAATCCTTCACAAGTTTCTCGTGGTCTTCGTTCAAGTAGATGCACAAGGACTTGAGGACACATGCTCGCTTCGTTTGAATTGTGTCGTCCTGAGGAGAAAAAAAAAAGAAACTCCTTTAGGCAATATTCTTTATTTTTGAGAGTATTTTAAAAAGGCAACACATGGTGCTTTTTGAGTCCTACCCAAAAGGTTTACCATGGGATTTTATCCTTTACTTTAAGATCTCAGCTGACGTAATATAATAGCAGCTGCACACCAAAGGTATGAAGTAACGAATTACATTTAGTCATGTTACTGTAATTAATACTTTTGTGTACTTGTACTTTTTTAATTATGTTTTAAAATCTGTAATTTTACTTTATAGCACATTCGTAGATTCGAGTAGAAAAAATAAATAAAACTACTGCAGTGTATGATGGACAGAACAAACTGGCGCTGTAGCATTCCAGTCTAAAAGAAGACAGGGCTGATGCCATTTTTATTTTTCAGGTCCTAATGAGGTTCACAGACCAACTTAAGAGCTTGTTGCCACTTCCAACTGTAGTTCTTAAGCTTAAGCTTTTTATTACTTCTCTGTTGACGCATTTCCTTTCTTCTCCCATTACATGTCAGAGCTCAATTTACTGTTGACATTCTTAGCGTCTTTACCAACTTACAGTACAACACAAAATAAAAGCACTATAAAAATTATAACTTTATAGATTGAACAATACTTTGTATTGGGTCATTTACAGGTGCTAAAAATCACAAGTCAAACCCCACTGCTGCATATCTATCTTACAGTGTAATAGACAGCACTCAGCACTATTCCAGTTTGCAAAAGCAGAGCACAAAGCAGGGACAGAATCAGAGAAGATAAACTGCTGAGCACAGGGACAACATAGCAACTAACTAGACTCCATTCAGGAGAATAACTTCGTTGCTACCCCGTGCTCAGCTGTGTATCTCTGATCCTTCAAAAAGGTAGAGTGCTGACCACATTCTACTGCAGGTAACACTTATTAGTAGGCATAACTAGTGCAGTATCACTTAACACCCCACTAAAAAAAATAACTTTGTACCTCCCTCAGTCTTTTAGATATGGGTCAGAGTTTTATTTTGTTATTGCAATTTAAATTTAGTAGATTTTTAGATGAGTAATTTTACTTTTATAATTTATGGTACCTTTTAATTAAGTAGAATATTTTAGTACACTTCCGAGCTGGGTTGAACACTCTGTTAAGAACATTGTACTATAAAAAAAAAGTGTATAAGCATAAATCAACACATTTCAAGACAAACCTTGGAAATCTCCACCATGACATTTCTTATTTTCCTTCCAGCTGCTCCACCTTTGCCTCGAAATATCTCCATCAGGCGTGGCGAGTACTGGTCAAGAGCAGCACAGAATGTAGAAAGTAGAGGTAAAGTGGATATGCGATGGAACTCCCTATCGATCTGGAAATCATTAATGCATATGTCACTAACCCTGTCAGAACATCACAACAACAAACGTAAGCACACACAAGACAATCACCTCTCTCGCAGTGAACAGAGCTGGCCATCTGCTTTTGAAGTCTGCAATCAAAGGCTCTCCTTGAAGGATTTCTTGCCTCCTGTATGAGAAAGTCTTCTCCATTTTCAACTTCACGATATGCTCATTGTTCCTCTTTTTGATTTCTGAAAGCAGTGCGACTCTCTCTTTCTCCAGACTCTCAGTGGTTTCTCCTTTTGGATGCTGCGGACAGTAATTGACTTCTGCCCTTCTTGGTTTTTTCACATTCGACGCTGCCAAACGCTTGTCTTGGTTCTTGTTCTTTAGTGAATTTATCGTCACTTCAGGGCATCCTAGGCCTCTCAGTTTGGACCGTAAGTTGGCCATTTTGTATTTAAGGCTAATCTTCCAGCCATAACAGCCATTGAATGATCCTTGCTCTCTCAGACAAGGGTGCTTTTTTACAAGTGCTTCTGCAACGTCATTAAGATCATTGTCAGTTGGATAGACTTTGAAATTAAGAATTTCTTCAGACAGTCGTTCCAGAATGTGAGATTTCAGCTTTGGTGGCAGGCTCAAATAAGTTCCACTTGCACTGCATTCAGCATTGGCAGTTTCCAGTTGTAGTTCAGACTCATAGTTGAAGGGAGGGACTGTAAAAACACTTGGCCACATGTGCAACCGTGTAGATGGCGATGACCCCGATGATGAAGCAGGCTCTGTATTATCCGTGTCAACCGAGGAGACTGATGAGGAATCATTAAGGCTCTGGACTGCTAGAGGTTGACGCATCATTGAGTCGTCTTCTGAAGAACTTTGCAAGTAGACCACCTTTAAAGTCGCTTTGTCATCAATTTCAGATATCACGGACAGATTTATGAACTCCTTTCCAAAGTCAACATCTTGATATTGAAGACGAATATCTTGCTCTATACCAAAACTAGTCTTTATAGTCTGGTACAATTCTTCCATGGATCCTGGTATCCCTGCTGGCAGGATTAGCTTTCTGGCATCATCTTCACCCAGAATGATCCTCAGTCTCATAGGATGGCTCATTGTGGAGACCTGAACACACAAACAAAAAACAACAAAAAATAAATCCCTTTTATGACAAACTGTGCCTTGTAATGTTAAATCTATTTGACGGGTACAATACACATGTCCTTAGCATTAACAGAGTAGGCTAAGTTAATTTTCCTATGTCCCTCCCTCAGCAGGAGTGAGACTAACATCTTTGTGGAAAGAAAAACCTAACACTAGGGCTGTGCAATTAATCAAAATTTGATTTGATTATGGTTTTGCCTCCCAATGATGACAAAAACAGAATAATCGAGAAAAATTATTTAGCTCATTAGGTTTTGCAAATAAACTTATTTTCTCTTGTGTTCTGAATGAAAAAGAAAAAGTTTCAATAGGGCAAATTAAGGCAAAGTTTATTGTTGGATGTGTTTTTTACTGTTGATTTATTTTACTTTTAACACAAAATCTTTCCAGAAATCGAGTAATTGTGATAAATTATCGTGATTTCAATATTATTTTTTTAAGATTATTTTTTCGGCATTTATAGGCCTTTATTTGGATAGGACAGCTTAGACTTGAAAGGGAAGAGAGAAGGGGAATGACCTGCAGCAAAGGGCCACAGGTTGGAGTCAAACCTGCATTCGCTGCATCGAGGAGTAAACCTCTATATATGGGCGCCCGCTCTACCAGGTGATCTAACCAGGGGCCCGTGATTTCAATATTGACCGAAATAATCGTAATTTTATACTTATGTAATTTAGTAGTATAGAAACCCCAACACAAGACTAACTGTAAAACAACACAATTTCACAACATTAAAACACCAACAATAAAAAAAGAAATCACAAAATTAGGACACCACCACAACAAAACATTAAGATAACTGAGTTTATGCGTGATGGCTACATGATTGGGTTGATTGTGGGGGAAAATACTTACAAAATTCCGTATTACTTCCATTTTCCGTGCAAGTTAGGGTGTCTCTTTAGAGAAACCAGACGCAGGCCTCCCACTGAATAGGCAGCTAACGGGTAGTCATCAAGTAGTTCCCCATGCGCAATCAGAGCCACCTCTTTCACATGTGATGTGTCCAGTTCAAACGCTCTAAAATGCTCTCTATACCAACTGGAGAACTTTTTCACAATAAAATGGATCTGACCTTGCAAAACACAAATCTGCAGAATTTCAGCTAACTCTGGCATACCAAATAATTGCCCATGGACAAGAATCATTCCCTTGTTGTAATTCATACCATTGTATGAAACACAGTTTGTAATGTGGACGTCGTTCTCATCTGGTAGTCGTTGCTTAATAGCAGCTGCAATGTCACTTTGCAAAACATCTACTGGTACTGATGAGACACGCGTTACCACCAAAGGTGTCCTATGATCAAGAGAGTGCAAGTCAGAGGCAATCACAAGCTGATGTTTTCTGGCAAGTGTGAGAGGTATGTTTTTAAAACAGTTGGTATGGCGAGCAATCTGTTTTAAGACACTATGTTTTGCCTCAAATCTTAATGTCCATGTATGGACAAGAGGGCCAAAAAGGCGAATCAGAACAGCATAATGCTCCAAAAAATGATGTTTAGGGAGAAGATTGTTATTGGGAAAAAGCTCTTGGTATCTCTGACGATGTTCATCAATTTTGCACTCAAGGTAAGATACTGACTCAGCAGTGTGGACAGGGGCTACAACAAGCTCCACTATGTCTTTGAGATCCAAAATAACATGCCATGCAGGTTCATCCTCTGGCACAAGTGGACCAACGATTAGAGGTAACAATCGAAGTAGAGCCCAATTCTCGTGTGCGTTTCCACCAATGCTTTTTTTTACTGAGAAAGTCTGAGGTATTGCGTGAGGCCTATTTGTTTTATCTGCCCATTTATACTCAAAAGTCTGGATCAAATTGTTAAGTTTTTCTAAACTGAAATACTTTTTTGAAATCAAAAGAGAAAAACAATACGCTAGCTCTACAGGTATTATGCCCTCAAATAGATCATGGGCAAGATCAGGAGGGTAGCCTGCAGTAACATGAAAATGGGAGAGATTCTTACTCAACACACATTCACGTTTAACACCATAGCATGCACTTGCTTTTTCCAGTGCACACTTCAAATGTGCTTCATGGAGTTCCCGCGTTCTAAGCTCAAAACGACTAGCTGTCATCAACTGAATTTCTGTTTTGTTAGCTGTACAGAATCTACAGAAGTATTCCCCAGAGAAACTTTCTACAAAACCTGCCAGGCCATGGGCCCCCAGGTTATCAGCTATAACACAACTGACAGTGCCTTTGATACACTCATTCAACTGACTGATGAACACACCATGTTCCTCCAAAATTACCAGATCTTTCAAAAGTGGATTCAACACTTCTTGGAAACCAAATTTCCTCAAATCATCACTTTTACAAAGAACAGCCAAATAAATTGATGATAGAGCAGAATGAGAGCCAGGCGGTAAATTGTCTAAGACCCAGTATACCCCACAAAGCTTATGCTTCTTGCGCGAAGTCCCAAGAGGATTACAAACCTCAAACTCGTCAATATAAAGTTTAATGGAAATTCTCAACTTATCAACTGCTAGAAAGCTATTTCTTTTATAATTTTCACCATCTCGAAAAGACCTGTAAACTCTCTGATCACCATGCAAAGCTTCTGTGCTTTCTTGAGCTGTATGTTCTTCAATCACTTTATCCAGTAATTTATTGTGACTCAGTATTTCCTGCAATAACTGTAATAATGGAACATATTGAAACGACCTCCTTTGTTCTACAGATAAAACATACTCAACAGGCTCTACAACTCTAAAATGTACCTTGTAATATTGTTTTCTTTTATGAGATGTGGCAAGAGGGCCGCACTTTTCAAAACTTTTAGTGACAGGGTGAGAAACACACACAGAATTTGCAAGTTCTTCGACAACTGCCTGACCAATATTGAGGTTATGCCTTTTAAAAATGTCAGCAATTGTACACTTTGTGACAGGTACACTAGCTAAACTTAAAAAATGTAACTCCTCCAATAACTCATCTAATCCTTTTGCTGGAACATGAAATATATTTTCTAATTTTAACAAAATTGCTGCTATTTTCCGCTCAATTACTTCTGGCAGATTTTCAACAGGTTCACTATCACTTTCCGTCACTGTCTCAGCCTCAACTTCATCAAATGATACATCAGTAGTACAGCTAGCCCCCACACTATCAGAGGCTTCTGATACTTGGACACGGTTCACAAAGTTAACTACACTGGTTTTAAAATCTTTTAGTGTGTGTGGATGATGCTTTCTCTTTTTGTGTGTGTAAAATGTACTGTAAATATTTGTCTGGAAAGAGCATCCAAGAAATACACAACCAACTGTCTCACAACTATGCAGATGTGTCCCAATATGAACAAAAAAATCTCTTTCAGTAGAGAGGTCACTACATTCACATACCTCACATTTAAAGGTTACTGAATTCAAAGCCGTCTGTGTAGGTTGTGATGAATGAGCTTTATATACATGGGCGTGGAGTCCAGTCCAGGTCCTGAATGTGCATGGACAATTTACATATATGCAGTGATATTGTTGGCCTCTCCCATAATGATGATGTAGTTTATAATGTTTAAGTAATTTGTACCTCGTACTCTCTCTGGTGGCACAATGTTTGCACTGCCACATACACGTCACTGAAAGAAAAAGAACAAAAAGGTTAGCAAATGTTTTTTTACGTGCTATATTTCTCCAAATACAAAACAGCCAACTACAGTTCAGCACTTGACTGTAACACATCTTTCAAGCTATAATCAGGAGTAGGATTTTTTTTCCCATTGAAATGCCAAAGGACTTAATTTTTAACTGATGATAAGTTTGTATTAACAGCAAAATGCGAAAGTTGAACAGAAAACTGGAGGAAATCGGCTAACAAGGAGGCGCTCTCTCTCTCTCTCTCTCTCTCTATATATATATATATATATATATATATATATATTAGGGATGGGGCCGATCCGATCCAGTATCGGTATCGGGACCGATACCAGCGTAATTCAGGTATCGGATTTTCCCGATCCAACCTGCGGAGATTTCCGATACCACGAGCCATGTCTGCACTTTAACGTTGTCTGCTGAAATGGCTCCAAAAGTGATTCCTGCCAGTGCCGGCTGGTCTGCTCGTTGGCTGCAAACTGTGGAGTACATTTCCTGAACGGAGGCGCAGCTCAATGAGACACAGAGTTATGAGACACGCCCCCGCTCAGGAAGTCCATTCCGCAGTTTGCAGCCAGCTAGCAGGATAGTAGCATGAGCAGCATTGTGGCTAGCTCGATGCTATCCTGTGTGTACGCTGTTTGGAAATACTTCACAGTGGAAACACCGCAGAGCAAGACAGCAACATGCAAAAACAAAACAGGACTTTCACAATCGTCTGTCCCGGGGTTGTCGCTGGCGTGTGGCGTTTCATTTCCCCGTTGTTGTCCCGACGGCCGCTGTTTCAGAGCAGCCGCTGCGCAGCCGTGAAAACAGAGGTGTGTGCGTGTGTGTGTATGTGTGTGTGTGTGTAACTAAGTGTGTGTGTAAGATGTTTACAGTTATTGCACTTTTCTTGTATTTCAGATATTTGACATTTTAAAACGTTGATTTGTTGATGCTACAAGAGCCAGTGTGCTTGATTTGCGCTGTTCACACACTGTTTTATTGATTGTGTGTGTGTGTGTGTGTGTGTGTGTGTGTGTGTGTGTGTGTGTGTGTGTGTGTGTGTGTGTGTGTGTGTGTGTGTGTGTGTGTGAGAGAGAGAGAGATTTTTACACTTGCACTTTTCTTATATTTCAAGACTCAAGTATTTGACATTTTGGGAATGTAATAAATATTGACATGACAATCAATTTGAAACCCTTACAGTTGCATATCTGTTTTCAGAATGAGATTTTTCCTGTTTTTCTGACTTCCTTTTCTGACCTTATACTTAGCTCAAGTTGCCTTTTGGGACATACATGCATACGTACGTCCATATCATACTTGCCCGTTGAGGAGTTTATTTCAGCATCATATAAAATCAACAATAATGATAATAATAATATTAAAGCAAACACAGCTCTGGTATCGGAATAGTATCGGTATCGGCCGATATCCAAATCCAGGTATCGGGATCGGATCGGAAGTGAAAAAATGTGGATCGGTGCATCCCTAATATATATATATATATATATATATATATATATATATATATATATATGACCAAATATAATTCTAAAGACTCACACCCAATTGAATGAAAGTGATTTCAGTTTGCAAAAATAATTAAAACACTGCACGTCAGCTAAATCACTAATCCTCCAACGCTGATGTGTGTACATATGGCACAAGATAAACAATTTGACAAAAATATATACATATTTTTAACTTACCATGTATTTTATGAGGTACGTCTCAGAGCATGGGGACAGAACTTGTTCTAAATGACTTGCCTGTAGAAATAAAATAATTGAAAAATAAATACATTTGGGATGAATTTTTGGTGACAAAATGATAAACACTTAAAATGTTAAAAACATAAGCAATATTTATGTTGCAAATAGGCATTTCCGTATCTGTAGTTACTAGTTACACATAACAGATGTTACTCAACTTAATGCAGAGCACGCTCTATATATCTGTATTACACACCCACACACATCTATCTATCTATCTATCTATCTATCTATCTATATCTGTATTAAACATATATATCTGTATTACACATATATATAATTTTGAGGCTACAGATTTATCTATAACTTGCTTCGTATTACCTTGCCAGAGCTGCTGCGACAGACCTGTTTACCCTCCAGTTTTAATCTTACAGTAACGTTATTTAGCCAGACCCCTAACCGAAAATCTCCGAGAAGCGCGGTTGTCGTCGTCACACTCTGTTGTAAAAAAATAAAACGTTATAATAAAAACGAGTTATATTAGCTACAGTCTTGAACTATAGCTTGAACTTCTCCTGGCATTAAAAGTTATGGTCACTTAAGCCTAACGTTAACCGCTCAAAGCCATGTTCAAAATATATTTCACTGTGGCTATGACTAGTTGCTGGCACTCTCCCTCTTACCCTCCCGCCCCGCTGAGCAACTTACAACTTGGTTGTACATTTTATTTATTTATTTATTTATAACTATTTCATTTTACATGCAGCAAAAAAAGCTATTACGATAACTAATTTACCCGGAGTGAAAATTATTGAAACCTAGCAAGGCGCAGTTAAGCTAGCAAATGTCCATGTTAGCTAGTTAACTGAGAAACGACAAAAACACAAATTATATTGTAACGTTAAGCCAAGAGAAAACAATTGCACTGAGAAACGTTTCACAAGGGCCAATGACTATTATCACTCACCAAGTTAAATTAATGTTTAAATATATGTATTACTTACACGTGGATGGAGGATGGGAAACTATGCAGCTGTAGTCATCCTTACTGCTAGCTAGCTACTTCTGTCCAACGTCAGCGTCATGTCCCCGCTTCCCATTCATTTCTATGGGATCAGCCGTGCAATGCATTCTGGTAGCGTCGCGGGAAGCGGGAAGCGGAGCGTCGAGTCACCCGCTCATTCTCATGTAGTTGAATCAGTTGAATCCAACCAATGTTGTGCAAATGAGTAGCGGCAGGCTCGGTTCACCGCCTCTCAAAATCTGACGAAAATCTTTTAAACTGACCTTTGTCGATCTGAAATGAAGACAGATTCAGCAACTGTATGGCCTATTTCTCGCTTAAAATGTTTTCAGAAACACGTTTCACTGAACTATTTTTGTAAAATACGAGATCGTATACTCCGAAAGAGCCGCCATTATGCTTTTGAAATTCGGGAGAGTAGCCAGACCCATGTGACGCGTTCGTCCAATCAGCTGCCGGTCAAGGGCGTAGGACACGCAGCCGTTGTTTTGATTAATCCACATCTTATTGCATTGACGTGTATGTTAATAATTCATCTGAATTTTCTTTAAATCACGTATTACAGACAAGAATGAATCATTTAATGAAGATCAACACCACTGATTCATGTAATTTAAGCAAAATCCTAATTTGCTAATCAAACACATGCCCAAGTTGATTTTTTGAGTGTACACGCCGGGGCATTTCAGCGATTTGGGTAAATAGAAGCCCGGGCTATTATTTGAAGTTTTACGGTATATAGTATAGTATATAAGTGCTTATAACTATGTTACTACAGCTTTCACAACTGTCGATACAGGGGGCAGCCATGTTGGATTTTGAACTCGGGGTACTCGGTGGTTGTACGAGTTCCGAGCTCGTAAATCCGAGGTCAGGGGGCGTGTTTACAACTTTGACCTCGTAAAATACGAGTTGCGAGGCAAAAACAACTCACCATTTGTTGATAAGTTGTCTACTTGCACTTTATAAATGGCTACCATTACGTCCCCTACT
Source organism: Gymnocephalus cernua (assembly GCA_023631565.1). Lineage (NCBI taxonomy): Eukaryota > Metazoa > Chordata > Actinopteri > Perciformes > Percidae > Gymnocephalus > Gymnocephalus cernua. The sequence continues at coordinate 151,215 of JALJEH010000033.1, read as the reverse complement.
AGAGCTGTTAGATACTTTAGTACTAGCGGGGTTGAAGGCAGCAGGTCGAGGGGTGTGGCGATGACATCATCGATACGCACGTATGCGGTTTTGCCGTCTATACGAAGCCAAACGTGAGCCGTATTTTTTATTCACCCTGGGACCAGGTTTCAAAAAAGTGCGTTTACAGGATTCGTGTGGACGATCGGCCCAAACGATGCAAAAAATGTGCGTTTGCATCAAAACGCGTCTTCGTGTGGACGGCCTCTTAATCTGCACTTCATGTACCATATTGTATTCTGTATTCCTGTACTTCATGTAGCATATTGTATTCTGTATTCCTGTACTTCATGTACCATATTGTATTCTGTATTCCTGTATTTCATGTAGCATATTGTATTTTGTATTCCTGTACTTCATGTACCATATTGTATTCTGTATTCCTGTATTTCATGTACCATACTTTATTCTGTATTCCTGTACTTCATGTACCATATTGTATTCTGTATTCCTGTACTTCATGTAGCATATTGTATTCTGTATTCCTGTATTTCATGTAGCATATTGTATTCTGTATTCCTGTATTTCATGTACCATATTGTATTCTGTATTCCTGTACTTCATGTAGCATATTGTATTCTGTATTCCTGTATTTCATGTAGCATATTGTATTCTGTATTCCTGTATTTCATGTACCATATTGTATTCTGTATTCCTGTACTTCATGTACCATATTGTATTCTGTATTCCTGTATTTCATGTAACATATTGTATTCTGTATTCCTGTATTTCATGTACCATATTGTATTCTGTATTCCTGTACTTCATGTAACATATTGTATTCTGTATTCCTGTATTTCATGTACCATATTGTATTCTGTATTCCTGTACTTCATGTACCATATTGTATTCTGTATTCCTGTACTTCATGTACCATATTGTATTCTGTATTCCTGTACTTCATGTAGCATATTGTATTCTGTATTCCTGTATTTCATGTAGCATATTGTATTCTGTATTCCTGTACTTCATGTAGCATATTGTATTCTGTATTCCTGTATTTCATGTAGCATATTGTATTCTGTATTCCTGTACTTCATGTAGCATATTGTATTCTGTATTCCTGTATTTCATGTACCATATTGTATTCTGTATTCCTGTACTTCATGTACCATATTGTATTCTGTATTCCTGTATTTCATGTAGCATATTGTATTCTGTATTCCTGTACTTCATGTACCATATTGTATTCTGTATTCCTGTATCTTATTGAATGTGAAACTGTATGTTGTTCTGCACGTTTATGCTTTTCTTGACCAGGTCGCTGATGTAAATGAGAACTTGTTCTCAACGGCCTACCTGGTTAAATAAAGGTTCAATAAAAATAAAAACGAGATCTTGATCTCAGTGTGATTTCCTGATGAAATAAAGTATAAATGGTGGTTGTATGGTTATATGAACTATAGAGCAACAACTTCACTGTGTTTGTGTTACATGAATATGAGTATTTATATATTCATTATACTCTAAGTTAGTAAAAATGTTTGTTGTTGAGGTATCTTGTGATTTATGTTGTTATTGTTTGGTTTTATTTTTGTGTGGAAAATGTTTAAAAATATTATTATAATATATAATTATAAATATATAGTTGAAAGATGTTACCTGCAGTCAGAGTGAGGGGCAGCAGAACCCTGAAGACGAGTCCTGCAGTCAGATCTGAGGGCATCCTGAACCCAGATAATCCTCTCTGATAGGCTGCTTTAATCCGGTCTACAGATCCAGGTCTGGTTCTGGTTCTGGTTCTGGTTCTGGTTCTGTTCGGCTGTCAGAGATCTGAGTCTCCACCGGAGGTGCAGGGCCGGCAGAGTGCGGAGACACCCAGGGACATCCTCCAGGACAGACAGACAGGCAGACAGACAGACAGGCAGACAGACAGAGAGACAGGTAGGCAGACAGGCAGACAGACAGGCAGACAGACAGACAGACAGGCAGACAGACAGACAGACAGACAGACAGACAGACAGACAGACAGACAGACAGACAGGCAGGCAGGCAGGCAGGCAGACAGACAGGTAGGCAGACAGACAGACAGACAGACAGACAGACAGACAGGCAGACAGACAGGTAGGCAGACAGACAGACAGACAGACAGACAGGCAGACAGACAGGTAGGCAGACAGACAGACAGACAGACAGACAGACAGACAGACAGACAGACAGACAGGCAGGCAGGCAGGCAGGCAGGCAGACAGACAGGTAGGCAGACAGACAGCCAGACAGGTTTTGAGTCTCTCTTGTTCTGAACGTTTGAATTTCGTCAGCAAAAGTTAAATTTTCTAGAGAAAAACAAACTACAACTTCTATTAGTTAGTTTTCTTCTTCTCCTCCTCCTTCTTCTGTCTCTTATCTCCTTCTTCTCTTTCTTCTTCTGTCTCTTCTCTGCAGAAACAAACCGCCGTTGGCTATATAAGTTCTCCTTTCTTCTCTTCTCCTCCTCGGAGTCGCTCTGCTGAACAACACGCCGACACTCAGAGGATCCACAGGCCCCGCCCCCTCACAGGCCCCGCCCCCACTGACTGACAGCTGCCTCGGCCAATCAGAAGCCTCAGGGGGGACCCGATCCCTCCAGACATGATAAATAAATAAAATTAGAAGATGAACTTACTGTTGAATGAATGTGTGACATGTTGACTTCATCCTGACAGCAACAGATGTTAAATTAAATGATTTAAATAAATAAAAGTGACAGATCATAATCTGTGTCACAAAGCAACAGACATTTAAAATAAGAGATGCAAACAACAAAGGTGATGAACACATGATTTTAGGTGGCTGTCCCAGACTGATTCCACAGGTCCTACAGTAAGTCAGAGCTGGAAGCTAACTGGAGTCACTGGACATCTGAAAAGGCTTAGACAGCAACACGCTGGGGGACACAGAGAGCCTCATGTTGAAACTATCAGATCTATCAGATACTATCAGATCTATCAGATACTATTAGCTCTATCAGATCTATCAGATATATCAGATACTATTAGATAGTATCAGATCTATTAGATACTATCAGATCTATCAGATATATCAGATAATATTAGATAGTATCAGATCTATTAGATACTATCAGATCTATCAGATACTATCAGATACTATTAGCTCTATCAGATATATTAGATCTATCACAGTGATTGATATTGATGAGAGCTCCCACAGATTGAACATTATAAAACCTCTTCTACAGAGGAATCACTTCTTATACTCGTCCATGTTTCATCCTCTGAATCCACGCTGATAGTTTCAACATGAGGCTCTCTGTGGCTACATTATGTTATTGAATATGTTATCAAATATGTTATTAAACATGTTATTAAATATGGTATTATATATGTTATTATATGTTTTATTAAATATGTTATATGTTATTATATGGAACAGGAACCAGTGACGTCAGCGACAGCGTGCATGAGTTTAAAGACTCTCAGTGTGAATATTTCTGTGTTTCTCTGAGTGTGTGTGTGTGTGTGTGTGTGTGTGTGTGTGTGTGTGTGTGTGTGTGTGTGTGTGTGTGTGTGTGTGTGTGTGTGTGTGTGTGTGTGTGTGTGTGTGTCTCCCTCTGCTGGCCGCTGCCTCCAACTGCAACTTCAAACCTCTCAACCCTAAACCCAAATCTACCCCTCTCTTTACAACCAGGGATGAACCCTTACCCTAAACTATAACCATAAACTATAACCCTAAACTATAACCCTAAACTATAACCCTAAACTATAACCCTAAACTATAACCCTAAACTATAACCCTAAACTATAACCCTAAACTATAACCCTAAACTATAACACTAAACTATAACCCTAAACTATAACCATAAACTATAACCCTAAACTATAACCATAAACTATAACACTAAACTATAACCCTAAACTATAACCATAAACTATAACCCTAAACTATAACTCTAAACTATAACCATAAACTATAACCCTAAACTATAACACTAAACTATAACCATAAACTATAACACTAAACTATAACACTAAACTATAACCCTAAACTATAACACTAAACTATAACACTAAACCATAACCCTAAACTATAACCATAAACTATAACACTAAACTATAACCATAAACTATAACACTAAACTATAACACTAAACTATATCCCTAAACTATAACACTAAACTATATCCCTAAACTATAACCATAAACTATATCCCTAAACTATAAGCATAAACTATAACACTAAACTATAACCATAAACTATAACACTAAACTATAACACTAAACTATATCCCTAAACTATAGGCAGTAGGCAGTATGCATTAGGCATTATGCAGTTTGCAGTATGCAGTAGGCAGTGTGTATTAGGCATTATGCAGTAGGCAGTATGCAGTGGGTAGTAGGCAGTATGCAGTATACAGTAGGCAGTATGCATTAGGCATTATGCAGTATGCAGTAGGCAGTATGCAGTAGGCAGTGTGTATTAGGCATTATGCAGTAGGCAGTATGCAGTGGGCAGTAGGCAGTAGGCAGTATGCAGTACGTATTATGCAGTAGGCAGTATGCAGTGGGCAGTAGGCAGTATGCAGTACGTATTATGCTGTAGGCAGTAGGCAATATGCAGTATGCAGTATACAGTAGGCAGTATGCAGTATGCAGTATACAGTAGGCAGTATGCATTAGGCATTATGCAGTAGGCAGTATGCAGTAGGCAGTGTGTATTAGGCATTATGCAGTAGGCAGTATGCAGTGGGTAGTAGGCAGTATGCAGTATACAGTAGGCAGTATGCATTAGGCATTATGCAGTATGCAGTAGGCAGTATGCAGTAGGCAGTGTGTATTAGGCATTATGCAGTAGGCAGTATGCAGTGGGCAGTAGGCAGTATGCAGTACGTATTATGCAGTAGGCAGTATGCAGTGTGCAGTAGGCAGTATGCAGTACGTATTATGCAGTAGGCAGTAGGCAATATGCAGTATGCAGTATACAGTAGGCAGTATGCATTAGGCATTATGCAGTAGGCAGTATGCAGTAGGCAGTGTGTATTAGGCATTATGCAGTAGGCAGTATGCAGTGGGCAGTAGGCAGTATGCAGTACGTATTATGCAGTAGGCAGTAGGCAATATGCAGTATGCAGTAGGCAGTATGCAGTATACAGTAGGCAGTAGGCAGTAGGCAGTAGGCAGTAGGCAGTAAGCAGTAGGCAGTATGCAGTAGGCAGTAGGCAGTATGCAGTATGCAGTAGGCAGTATGCAGTAGGCAGTGTGCAGTATGCAGTAGGCAGTATGCAGTATGCAGTAGGCAGTGTGCAGTATGCAGTAGGCAGTATGCAGTAGGCAGTGTGCAGTGTGCAGTATGCAGTAGGCAGTATGCAGTATGCAGTAGGCAGTGTGCAGTAGGCAGTATGCAGTAGGCAGTATGCAGTAGGCAGTGTGCAGTATGCAGTATGCAGTAGGCAGTGTGCAGTATGCAGTAGGCAGTAGGCAGTAGGCAGTGTGCAGTATGCAGTATGCAGTAGGCAGTGTGCAGTAGGCAGTATGCAGTAGGCAGTATGCAGTATGCAGTAGGCAGTGTGCAGTAGGCAGTAGGCAGTGTGCAGTATGCAGTAGGCAGTAGGCAGTAGGCAGTATGCAGTAGGTAGTATGCAGTATGCAGTAGGCAGTGTGCAGTAGGCAGTGTGCAGTATGCAGTATGCAGTAGGCGATTTTGCAAACCGCTACGGTGTGTGGGAACTTCTCACAACTACAACAGCTTCTTTTTCTAAAGAAAGACTCATATTTCCTGGATTTGGGAAAACTGCTTTGATTTCGAGAGACATCTGTGTGTCAGTGTGTGTGTGAGTGAGTGTGTGTGTGTGTGTGTGTGTGTGTGTGTGTGTGTGTGAGTGTGAGTGTGTGTGTGTGTGTGTGTGTGTGTGTGTGCGTGTACGCGTGTGTGTTTGTCTGCGATCATTAAAGTGTCTGTTGTCTGATCCCCTCCACTGATCTAAACACTACAAATCCCACAATCCCGTGCAGGGAGCCCATCAGGACAGATTGCAAACAGCTGGAGGGGGGGGGGGGATAATCTGTGGGGGCGGGGCTGATAACACTAATCCATCCGAACAACAGACGAGACAGAGACTCCAACAGAGAGAAAGAGGAATGAAAGCTACAGGACTCATTTTAAATCTTCATCTTCATCGTCATCATCCTGAGACTTCTGAACACCTGCACAGGTAACACACGCTCTGATGTCATGATAGCTCTCTGTCGCTGTTCATGTTGTCTGATCTGTCCTCCATCATCATCATCATCTTCATCATCACAGGATTTATATATATATATATATATATATATATATATATATATATATATATATATATATATATATATATATATATATATATTCCTATGTGCTGAGGTTAGTGTTGTGTGATCATGTAAAGGATCATAACAGTGGTGTAATGTTACTAAGTACATTTACTCCAGTACTGTACTTCAGTCCAAATGTTGAGGTAGTTGTACTTTACTTGAGTCTTTTCTTTTCATGTCACTTTGTACTTCTACTCTGCTAAATTTCAGAGAGAAATGTTGTACTTCTTACTCCACTACATTCATCTGTTACAGCTTTAGTTACTAGTTACTTCAGTTACTCCACTACATTCATCTGACAGCTGTAGTTACTAGTGACTTTACTTTGTGTGTGTTGTAACTGTATATATATGTATATATATATAAAATATATAATATAATGTACTCACATTAACAATCAAGTAAACTCAAAGTCTTCTCTCTGCTTTTTGTCTCCATCACTTCCTGTCTCCTAACTGTGAGTAACACACACACACACACACACACACACACACACACACACACACACAGACGGATAGACACACACACACACATACGGATAGACACACACACACACACACACACACACACACACACACGGATAGACACACACACACACACACACACACACACACACACACACGGATAGACACACACACACACACTGATAGACACACACACAAAGAGGCACACACTATATATTAATCCCAGTTAAGATAATAATAATAATAATAATAATAATAATAATAATAATAATAATAATAATAATAATAATAATAATGTATGAATATAGTTACCTGCTCACATGAAACCAGACCAGCAACATGTTAAGTAAAGCCATCACCAAACCCACCAGACTCCATGTAAATAATCAGGACTTTTAGCGTGTATAGAGCCAGACTCCATGTAAATAATCAGGACTTTTAGCGTGTATAGAGCCAGACTCCATGTAAATAATCAGGACTTTTAGCGTGTATAGAGCCAGACTCCATGTAAATAATCAGGACTTTTAGCGTGTATAGAGCCAGACTCCATGTAAATAATCACTACTTTTAGCGTGTATAGAGCCAGCATATCTCCACATGTAAATGGGTGAATTAAGGGTTTATTCCAACCAGACCAGAGTGGTGATTGTTGGAACAGTGGAAAGATGAACCAAGACGGCTTTTGGTAGTTTTATTTAGTTTCTGTCCACTTTGAATGAAGTGTGTTTTACGATGATAAAAGTCCTGATTATTTACATGGAGTCTGGTGTGTTGATGATCGTGATTTCATGTTAAACTAAAGGGATCTTACTCTTTCATAAATAATCCCAAATTAAATAAAACTTCATTGAAACTACTTAATACAAGCAGCTGTCGCCGCACCGTGCGTCGTGACGTCACCGCCCCGCCGCCGTGCGTTGTGTCGTAAAGAGAGAGATGACGTATTAAAAAGAAAGCGTCGGTTACCGGGAGGAAGAGAGGGAACGTCCTGCACGAGGAGAGGAGAGAGAGAGAAAGAGAGGAAGAGGGAGAGAGACAGGTAAATCTGCCTGTCTGTCTGATTCACTGACAGAAAAACTAAACGGAGGATTAGATCTGCTTACATCTGTTTTATTATCGATCAATGAGAGACAGAGAGAGAGAGAGAGAGAGAGCATCATGCTGCTCCATCACCGCTGCTCACAGTCTGTGTGTGTGTGTGTGTGTGTGTGTGTGTGTGTGTGTGTGTGTGTGTGTGTGTGTGTGTGTGTGTGTGTGTGTGTGTGTGTGTGTGTGTGTGTGTGTGTGTGTGTGTGTGTGTGTGTTGCAGCGGGGTGTTTCCTACTGCAGGACGAAACTACCGCATCAAGTCTCCATTATAGATTCACATATTATGTATCTTTATACTAATCTATAATAATCTATGATAATAAATACATAACTTGTGATCTCAACTGGGATGAATGTGTAAAACCACATTTAAATTTTATCATCAAACTGTTTTTATAGTGGTTTTATATATTTATATATGATATATTTTATATTTGTTATGTCTTTAGGGCGTTTCTGAAGGCTGCTGAATGAATAAATATAATATTTATTTGTTTATTAGTTTTAATACATAATGTCAGATGTGAGTAGCAGCAGCATCTGTCTGTCTCAATCCAGATTACATCAGATTGTCCCTCCCCCTTAATCCCCCCCTCACGTGTTGCCATGGCAACCCTTCACAGGATTGCTGGAGGGGGTCATCTGGCGGTAACCATGGTAACCGGGACTTGTGGTGATGACATCATCAGGCACCAAACAGGCACAAATTAATCTCCAACTATTTTGATAATCGATGAGTCGGTTTGAGGCAGAACGTCACACTCTGAAGAGTCTGAAGCTCTTTGATTGGCTGTTTGAATGACCCGCCCCCAGAGTCTGAAGCTCTGTGATTGGCTGTTTGTGATTAAACGACCAGTTCCTTTTTTCTACCTCGCAGCATCATTAGTCTCCATGGTAACCGTGTTGTCCCTGTGTCTCAGGTGAATCACCATGACGACAGAGCCAGGAACCCAGGAGGCGGAGTCTTTCCCTGAAGCCGCCGCCCACTCCACACCCAAACAGGTAGGGGGAAGCCACACTCACAGCTCATTGGCCGAGGACACGCCCAGTCCGCTGTCGTCGAGCAGTCGCATCGCTCGCTCTCCGGCCAGAAACGCTCTGAGCTTCAGGACCATGCAGAGCCGCGTCACGCTGCTGGACGGGTCGCTGTTCACCTGCACCGTGGAGGTAAGGGGGGGGGGGGGTGTTCCACAAGGTTCTATGCTCAGACCACTCCTGTTCTCCTTACATATATATATATATATATATATATATATATATATTAGTGGTGGGCCGTTATCGGCGTTAACGTGCTCCGTTAACGTGAGACTCTTACCGGGCGATAAAAAATATATCGCCGTTAATCTCTTCTCTAGTTGTGTAGGGAGCTGGTCTCTAGTTAATCTCTTCTCTAGTTGTGTAGGGAGCTGGTCTCTAGTTAATCTCTTCTCTAGTTGTGTTGGGAGCTGGTCTCTAGTTAATCTCTTCTCTAGTTGTGTAGGGAGCTGGTCTCTAGTTAATCTCTTCTCTAGTTGTGTTGGGAGCTGGTCTCTAGTTAATCTCTTCTCTAGTTGTGTTGGGAGCTGGTCTATAGTTAATCTCTTCTCTAGTTGTGTTGGGAGCTGGTCTCTAGTTAATCTCTTCTCTAGTTGTGTTGGGAGCTGGTCTATAGTTAATCTCTTCTCTAGTTGTGTTGGGAGCTGGTCTCTAGTTAATCTCTTCTCTAGTTGTGTAGGGAGCTGGTCTATAGTTAATATCTTCTCTAGTTGTGTTGGGAGCCGGTCTATAGTTAATCTCTTCTCTAGTTGTGTTGGGAGTTGTGTAGGGAGCTGGTCTCTAGTTAATCTCTTCTCTAGTTGTGTTGGGAGCTGGTCTATAGTTAATCTCTTCTCTAGTTGTGTAGGGAGCTGGTCTCTAGTTAATCTCTTCTCTAGTTGTGTAGGGAGCTAGTCTCTAGTTAATCTCTTCTCTAGTTGTGTTGGGAGCTGGTCTCTAGTTAATCTCTTCTCTAGTTGTGTTGGGAGCTGGTCTCTAGTTAATCTCTTCTCTAATTGTGTAGGGAGCTGGTCTCTAGTTAATCTCTTCTCTAGTTGTGCAGGGAGCTGGTCTCTAGTTAATCTCTTCTCTAGTTGTGTAGGGAGCTGGTCTCTAGTTAATCTCTTCTCTAGTTGTGTAGGGAGCTGGTCTCTAGTTAATCTCTTCTCTAGTTGTGTAGGGAGCTGGTCTCTAGTTAATCTCTTCTCTAGTTGTGTTGGGAGCTGGTCTCTAGTTAATCTCTTCTCTAGTTGTGTAGGGAGCTGGTCTCTAGTTAATCTCTTCTCAAGTTGTGTTGGGAGCTGGTCTATAGTTAATCTCTTCTCTAGTTGTGTTGGGAGCTGGTCTATAGTTAATCTCTTCTCTAGTTGTGTAGGGAGCTGGTCTCTAGTTAATCTCTTCTCTAGTTGTGTAGGGAGCTGGTCTCTAGTTAATCTCTTCTCTAGTTGTGTAGGGAGCTGGTCTCTAGTTAATCTCTTCTCTAGTTGTGTTGGGAGCTGGTCTCTAGTTAATCTCTTCTCTAGTTGTGTAGGGAGCTGGTCTCTAGTTAATCTCTTCTCTAGTTGTGTTGGGAGCTGGTCTATAGTTAATATCTTCTCTAGTTGTGTTGGGAGCTGGTCTCTAGTTAATCTCTTCTCTAGTTGTGTAGGGAGCTGGTCTATAGTTAATATCTTCTCTAGTTGTGTTGGGAGCCGGTCTATAGTTAATCTCTTCTCTAGTTGTGTTGGGAGTTGTGTAGGGAGCTGGTCTCTAGTTAATCTCTTCTCTAGTTGTGTAGGGAGCTGGTCTCTAGTTAATCTCTTCTCTAGTTGTGGTGGGAGCTGGTCTATAGTTAATCTCTTCTCTAGTTGTGTAGGGAGCTGGTCTCTAGTTAATCTCTTCTCTAGTTGTGTAGGGAGCTAGTCTCTAGTTAATCTCTTCTCTAGTTGTGTTGGGAGCTGGTCTCTAGTTAATCTCTTCTCTAGTTGTGTTGGGAGCTGGTCTCTAGTTAATCTCTTCTCTAATTGTGTAGGGAGCTGGTCTCTAGTTAATCTCTTCTCTAGTTGTGTAGGGAGCTGGTCTCTAGTTAATCTCTTCTCTAGTTGTGTAGGGAGCTGGTCTCTAGTTAATCTCTTCTCTAGTTGTGTAGGGAGCTGGTCTCTAGTTAATCTCTTCTCTAGTTGTGTAGGGAGCTGGTCTCTAGTTAATCTCTTCTCTAGTTGTGTTGGGAGCTGGTCTCTAGTTAATCTCTTCTCTAGTTGTGTAGGGAGCTGGTCTCTAGTTAATCTCTTCTCTAGTTGTGTTGGGAGCTGGTCTATAGTTAATCTCTTCTCTAGTTGTGTTGGGAGCTGGTCTATAGTTAATCTCTTCTCTAGTTGTGTAGGGAGCTGGTCTATAGTTAATCTCTTCTCTAGTTGTGTTGGGAGCTGGTCTATAGTTAATCTCTTCTCTAGTTGTGTTGGGAGCTGGTCTATAGTTAATCTCTTCTCTAGTTGTGTTGGGAGCTGGTCTATAGTTAATCTCTTCTCTAGTTGTGTTGGGAGCTGGTCTATAGTTAATCTCTTCTCTAGTTGTGTTGGGAGCTGGTCTATAGTTAATCTCTTCTCTAGTTGTGTTGGGAGCTGGTCTCTAGTTAATCTCTTCTCTAGTTGTGTAGGGAGCTGGTCTCTAGTTAATCTCTTCTCTAGTTGTGTTGGGAGCTGGTCTCTAGTTAATCTCTTCTCTAGTTGTGTAGGGAGCTGGTCTCTAGTTAATCTCTTCTCTAGTTGTGTTGGGAGCTGGTCTATAGTTAATATCTTCTCTAGTTGTGTTGGGAGCTGGTCTCTAGTTAATCTCTTCTCTAGTTGTGTAGGGAGCTGGTCTATAGTTAATATCTTCTCTAGTTGTGTTGGGAGCCGGTCTATAGTTAATCTCTTCTCTAGTTTTGTTGGGAGCTGGTCTATAGTTAATCTCTTCTCTAGTTGTGTTGGGAGCCGGTCTATAGTTAATCTCTTCTCTAGTTTTGTTGGGAGCCGGTCTATAGTTAATCTCTTCTCTAGTTGTGTTGGGAGCCGGTCTATAGTTAATCTCTTCTCTAGTTTTGTTGGGAGCCGGTCTATAGTTAATCTCTTCTCTAGTTGTGTTGGGAGCTGGTCTCTAGTTAATCTCTTCTCTAGTTGTGTAGGGAGCCGGTCTATAGTTAATCTCTTCTCTAGTTGTGTTGGGAGCTGGTCTCTAGTTAATCTCTTCTCTAGTTGTGTAGGGAGCTGGTCTCTAGTTAATCTCTTCTCTAGTTGTGTAGGGAGCTGGTCTCTAGTTAATCTCTTCTCTAGTTGTGTAGGGAGCTGGTCTCTAGTTAATCTCTTCTCTAGTTGTGTAGGGAGCTGGTCTCTAGGCGACTACGCAGCTATGATGACTTTCACCTTGATATTTCAGCGCGGATGTTTACAGCCTACTGACTGTAAAACAGTTCATAATGAATGTTTAACTGAATAAACAGTCAGTAACAGTGTTTCCCACACAGACTAATGTGCGGCGGTGCGCCTCACAATCATCACCGCCCGCCGCACTTGTGTTTATTTATTTTTTTTACCGCTATTTAAAACATGCAGCGTATTCGTTGAAAAGTGGGTGGGCCTAGGCCCGTCAGGCCCACCCATAACGCCGTGCCTGACTACTACTACTACTACTACTACTACTACTATAGGCGTTTTCCCACCAAATAGTACTTGTACTTTTTAGGTGAAAAGTACACTTCTAAGCATTCCCACCGGCCAAGTGGTCACAGGGACTGGTAGGAGGGGTAAGGGACTGGTAGGTGGGGTAAGGGACTGATAGGAGGGGTAAGGGACTGGTAGGAGGGGTAAGGGACTGGTAGGAGGGGTACGGGACTGGTAGGAGGGGTAAGGGACTGGTAGGTGGGGTAAGGGACTGATAGGAGGGGTAAGGGACTGGTAGGTGGGGTAAGGGACTGGTAGGAGGGGTAAGAGACTGGTAGGAGGGGTTAGGGACTGGTAGGAGGGGTAAGGGACTGATAGGAGGGGGAAGGGAGTGACGCAAGCACCGCAACGGTCTTTATAACATCGTCACTAGACCTTAGCGCCACATACAACAACAAAGCAGCATGATGGAGGTTGTTAAAAATGTCCCGCTGTTGCTCTGTCTGCAAGTACAGACGGCGCACTGCAAGATCTGGGTTGGCAGTGGGCGGGACTTATAATTTCGACCAATCAAGTAGACCTAGGAAAAGGGAAAAGACCCTGGTCTGAAGTAGGAGCTAAAAAAGTCCCGTAATACGGCCAGAGGAACTAAAAAATCCCCAAATTTGTCCAGTGGGAACAGGACAAAAAAAGTGTTCTATAACGTTTTAGTTCTAAGAACTGCAAAAGTCCCTCCGGTGGGAAAATACCTATTAGCACACACACACACACACACACACACACACATACACATACGCAACGCTGAGTGGCTCGGAGCCCTGCCTACTCGTATAGCGGCCGTTGTTGCCGTGTTCCCGCAATTTAAAAAATCTTTCATTTATTCTCAGAAATATCATGTTTTCAAAAGCATCCCTTCATCAAATTTTATGTGACATATTCCCAGTACGCAACTGACTGCAAGCAGGCACATCTGTTCACAAACGAGCAGGCTTACCGGGGTTAAATTGTATATATGTAACAAAGTAAATTTTTCTCTGTGTGTAGAAGATATATATATATATATATATATATATATATATATATATATCTTCTACTTTATTTATATATATATATATAAAGTAAATCTTTCTCTGTGTGTAGAAGCGAGCTCGTGGTTTTCAGCTGTTTAGTAAAGTCTGTGAACACGTCAACCTGCTGGAGAGAGATTACTTCGCGCTGAGCTTCAGAGACGCTGACAACAACAAGGTACCTGTCTGTCTGTCTGTCTGTCTGTCTCTCTGTCTGTCTGTCTCTCTGTCTGTCTGTATGTCTGTCTGTCTGTCTGTCTGTCTGTCTGTCTGTCTCTCTAACCTGTCTGTCTCTCTAACCTGTCTGTCTTATAGAACTGGTTGGATCCATCAAAGGAGATGAAGAAGCAGGTCCGAGGTCTGTAGCTCTGCCCACTTTATCTTAGAAACTTGATCTTGATTGGTCGGTTTAGGACAGCTGATTCTGCTCTAACGTGTCATCCTGTTCTCATGAACCAGATGTTCATATAGTGCGGGACAGCGAGATGCGGACGGCGAGGTGCGGACTGCGATATGACGCAAAAACGGCCTGTGCACGGAGGGTCTGATCGTAGAGCCTCCGAGATTTTGTAACAATGGAGACATGGTCGTATAGACCGCGTTGCAACGATTGGCTACAGGAGAGAAGTAGAGAGTGTTTCAACCATAACCACCATCTTTTTCCTAATCTGAACTAGTCCTTTTGTTGCCTAAACTTAACCATAATGTCCGCCAAAACAACCGGCAGCTCGCTGTGCTCTGTGCCTTTTATCGGATAACTGAACCACCAACTACCGTTAGTCTCTGGGAGAGATATTTGATGGAAGGCCGGTGTTACCGTGTTACTGGGTTACCATGGTTACTGGGTTACCATGTTAACGGTTCTGTTTCTGTCTCTCAGGCGTTCCCTGGAACTTCTCGTTTAACGTGAAGTTTTACCCCCCGGACCCCACCCAGCTGTCTGAGGACATCACCAGGTAAACACTCACCTGTCAGTCAAACATCTGACACACCTGGATCAGCTGTCTGAACACTTCCTGTCTGTCCACAGGTACTTCCTGTGTCTCCAGCTCAGACAGGATGTAGTTTCTGGGCGGCTCCCGTGTTCTTTCGCGACTCACACCGTCCTCGGCTCCTACACCGTCCAATCAGAGCTTGGAGACTATGACCCCGGTAACAACACCCTCCTACCTCCTGTTGTACCCGACCTCCTACTTCCTGTTGTACCCACCGTCCTACTTCCTGTTGTACCCGACCTCCTACTTCCTGTTGTACCCACCATCCTACTTCCTGTTGTACCCGCCCTCCTACTTCCTGTTTCACATGCCCTCCTACTTCCTGTTGTGACTGCCTTCCTACTTCCTGTTGTACCAGCCCTCCTACTTCCTGTTGTACCCTCCTACTTCCATTTGTACCCGCCCTCCTACTTTCTGTTATACCCTCCTTCTTATTTCCTGTTGTACCCACCCTCCTGCTTCCTGTTGTACCCGCCCTCCTACTTCCTGTTGAACCCGCCCTCCTACTTCCTGTTATACCAGCCTTCCTACTTCCTTTTGTACCCTCCTACTTCCTGTTGAACCCGCCCTCCTACTTCCTGTTGTACCCGTGTATCTGTCTCTCGGACCTGTCTGTCTCTCTGACCACCTGTCTGTCTCTGTTTATATTCCAGATGAATGCGGTTCAGATTACGTCGCTGAAATCGGTTTTGCTCCGACTCAAACTAAAGAAATGGAGGAAAAGATCATGGAGCTGCACAAGACATACAGGTTCTTTTAACACACACATACACACACACACACACACGGCTATTATGATATTGTGAGGGGAAGGGAAGATGGCGGATGCAGACACGCACGCATGTAGCCTGGCAGGTGCTGCTTGTTGTTTATGCTGTTTGTCTAAACCATCAAAGTTTTCGCTACATCACTGGATCATACTTCCATATGTTGTTGTTGCTGTCCGTGCAATATCGCTTTAAAAAAGAAAACACCTGTGTTGGCTTTAGCCAACACCTGCTGTATTCCAAACCAAACAACAATGGATATGCAAAGGTGTCTATCATGTTGCGTGAAATGCCATCTAACCCACGCCATGGGCTCGTTCAACTCACCATACAACTACTTCTTGCCGGTGATGTAGAACACAATCACGGACCGCAACCAACAGTGAAAACACAAACCGGCGTCCTTCAAAGCGCCCTGCTTGCAACTCTCCTGAACAACTTGCTCGTAGCCAATCTTGGGCCCGGACTACTGCTGCCCTACACTCCCCTGGCGCTGCCAGGGCAGCCCCCGTTCGGTACTCGATCAATGGCCTATTTCCACTCACCCCCTGTGCTGCCGTGGCTGTCGGTCGCTCGGATGGGGGCCTTTGTTGGCAGTGGTTTGGCCGAGTTCGCTCGGATGCCGCCGTTGGTGACCGTTGACCCTGGGCTGCGGGCTGTGGTGGAGTCTTCTGGGGTGGCGTTGGCCGCTGGCCCGGAGCGTCTACAGCGGAGGGCTGTGTCAAGCACGACGGACTCCGGCGGCAGTGCTGGGGAGGTCATCTCCTTGCAGGAGCGGAATACTGGCATCTCCAGTGGTGAGTCCCGAAACATAACGGACCGTCGTGATGTCGACTTAACATTAACATTGACTATGCCTTCAATCAAATCAAGGAATCCCGTGATGAAAAAACACCGCAGCACAAAGTTTTTCTAAACGCGGAATCAGGCTCGAACTGTGTGGGACCCTCGATGCAAAGCTAAAGGGTTGTTGGTGGGCATCTAAATATTCAGAGTATGGCAACCAAATGTGAACAATTGGAGAACTTGCTTGTAAATTCTAAAATCGATTTTCTTGGACTGACAGAGACTTGGTTAACTCGTTCCTCCCCGGAGGCCCTTATTGCCATGCCAGGATATAATGTTTTTAGGAAAAACAGAGATCATGGGAGGGGAGGGGGAGTTTTATTATACATGAAAAGTACTATTAAATGTAAACAATTGAATGGCATAGGGAATTTGATATTGAATGTGTTTTTCACTTTCAGCTGAAATGGAATTTACTTTAATCTGTTTATACCGAAAACCTTCAGCAAAGCCTGAGTTTTATGATCAGTAAAAGCTCCTTCATAAAATGGATTTTAATAAAGAGGTTATATTGATGGGGACTTTAATGTTAATTGGAGTGATAAGGCTGGAAGGAAAAAGCTTAAAAACATTGTAGACTACTGTAATCTTACACAGGTAAGTGAACAACCCACAAGAATAACTAATCGGTCTGGCTCACTAAATCATGTCTCTACCTAAACACCCAAAAAATTGTTTGTATGGCGTTTACTAAACAAAACATGGTGTCACATTCTAATGTGTTCCTTAGAGGACAGGAGCTTAATATTGTTAATGAATTCAAGTATCTAGGAGTCATGTATGACTCCACCCTATCGTTCAAAAGACATGTGAAAAAGGTGGCAAATAAAGTTATATTTAATTTGCGGAATTTCAAACAAGTTAGGCCATTTCTTGACAACAAAGCCGCCAAGTAGTTTTCGTTTACTATGATCCTTTCACATATTGAGTAGTGTTTTACAAACTGGTCACTAACTAGCAGAACTACTCTTAAAATCACTGAATCTCTATTTAAGAAAATTGTAAACATTGTAGGTATGCTTGTTTGATAAATAAAGTGTTATATAATCTTGCCCCCCCCCGGCACTGCATGGCTTCATTCGAAGACTTGAAAGCGGGGGAAGTACACGGGCTTCAGTAAAAGGGGATTGTGTGATACCATTTAGACGCACACCACTTTTGGACAAAACGTACCGTCAGTAATAGGAGGTGAGCTCTGGAATAGTTCACCCCTCCCACTTAGAGAGTGTCCTACATTCAACACTTTTAATACTCATTTAAACTAGAAAACCAGAGATGAACTTACTTTTAACTGTCACATTTCCTCACCCAGACACTCTCACTGGTACATCGAATGCACAGACACACACACACACACACACACACACACACACACACACACATACACACACACACACAGACACACACACACACACACAGACACCTACACACACACACACACACACACACACAGACACCCACACACACACACACAGACACCTACACACACACACACACACACACACACACACAGACACACAGACACCCACACACACACACAGACACCTACACACACACACACACACACACACACACACAGACACCCACACACACACACACACACACACACACAGACACCTACACACACACACACACACACAGACACCCACACACACACGCACACACACACACACACACAGAGACACACACAGAGACACCTACACACACAGACACACACACACACACACACAGACACACACACAAAGACACAGACACAGACACACACACACACACACACACACACACACACACACACACACACACACACACACACACACACACATACAGTGTGCATATATATGTATACAGTGTGTGTGTGTATATATATATATATATATATATATATACACACACACACATGTATATATAGTTAGGGTTCTAACATCTAACATTTAAATCATTATTTAACTTAATTATTATTAAATCATTTAAATCATTTCTACAACATGAGACGTGTGTATTATTGTGTGATTGTGTGATTGTGTGTTTAGAGGAATGACTCCGGCCGAAGCAGAGATGAACTTCCTGGACAATGTGAAGAAACTTTCCATGTATGGAGTCGACCTTCATCACGCCACGGTAAACACAAACACACTCATCATTCATCTGATACTTAATGAAGACTGTTATTATGTTCAATAAACACACTCATCACTTCATCAGATACTTAATGATGACTGTTATGTTCAATAAATACACTCATCACTTCATCAGATACTTAATGATGACTGTTATGTTCAATAAATACACTCATCACTTCATCAGATACTTAATGATGACTGTTATTATGTTCAATAAACACACTCATCATTCATCAGATACTTAATGATGACTAAGTTATTATGTTCAATAAATACTCATCACTTCATCAGATACTTAATGATGACTGTTATTATGTTCAATAAACACACTCATCATTCATCAGATACTTAATGATGACTAAGTTATTATGTTCACTCAATACTCATCACTTCATCAGATACTTAATGATGACTAAGTTATAATGTTCAAT
Organism: Gymnocephalus cernua; assembly: GCA_023631565.1. Taxonomy (NCBI): domain Eukaryota; kingdom Metazoa; phylum Chordata; class Actinopteri; order Perciformes; family Percidae; genus Gymnocephalus; species Gymnocephalus cernua. The sequence continues at coordinate 132,482 of JALJEH010000033.1, read as the reverse complement.
AACCAGACTGCCACAGGAAGACAACAGGTGACCTGATGAACAGGTAAACACAGGAAGACAGGAAACTAAAACCATCGATCCCGACACGTTTAACTTTGAAAAGAAAATCTTATTTGTTATCATACGTACGAGTATGAGTTTTTAATGTACATATTTATAGAAATGATTAGAATCATTTGTCCTTCAGTGAAGAGAACAACTAAACAAACCAGAGCTGCATGACCCACTTCCTGTCCACAATCAATCTGTGTGAGTGTGTGTGTGTGTGTGTGTGTGTGTGTGTGTGTGTGTGTGTGTGTGTGTGTGTGTGTGTGTGTGTGTGTGTGTGTGTGTGTGTGTGTGTGTGTGTGTGTGTGTGTGTGTGTGTGCGTGCGTGCGTGTGTCAGTAATGATTTTTCCATGACTGTTTCCATTGATTTAGCCTCTCATTAACAGAGTGGTTCATCAAGGTTCACGTTTTCATTTCAGCTCCCATGTTAACAGGGTAGAGCGTGCACACTGCCTTTGTGACACACACATCGAGCCGTGCCGAAAACGCGTGCATGCTAGAAAAAGGACCAACGCCTATTTTTCATGTGACACACAAGCATGTTGGAAGCGTTTCCAGGCAAAATAGATGTTTACATGTCATGTTAGCACAAATACATTTAATAAATGACATGTCGATGAAAGTCTCAAGGTTTTGACAGCAATGCAGATAAAAATGTAATATAAAAAGAAATCGATTTTCTAATATTGCACCTGTCAATACAGAACTAAATACTACGTAGCGTATTTTGCCTAACCCTGCCTTAACTCTCACATATATATAGGTATGTAATTTGTTATTTTTATTTCAAATTGTTAAACGTTTGTTTTAAGTGTGAAACTGTCTGTGCTGTCTGTCTCCTCCTAGTGAGAGATAGAGACTGAAGAGAGAGAGAGCAGTATGTGATGGAGTGAGAGAGAGAGAGACTGAAGAGAGAGAGAGCAGTATGTGATGGAGTGCGAGAGAGAGACTGAAGAGAGAGAGCAGTATGTGATGGAGTGAGAGAGAGACCGAAGAGAGAGAGCAGTATGTGATGGAGTGAGAGAGACTGAAGAGAGAGAGCAGTATGTGATGGAGTGAGAGAGACTGAAGAGAGAGAGCAGTATGTGATGGAGTGAGAGAGAGACTGAAGAGAGAGAGCAGTATGTGATGGAGTGAGAGAGAGAGAAATGCAACTGTAGTACCTATCTCACTGTCACTATCTTCATTCATATTTAAGATGCTACTAACGGTACGTTTCCACATAGCGAAACACCTCGCGATTTTCGGCCAGCGATATTTTGCCTCGGGGGTCGTGGTCGCGAAAACAACACGCCAGACTGCAACAGAACACCGGCTAGCGGTTGACCTGTCGGCCAGCTGAATAATGTTGAGTGTTTAAACTAACATCTAGAGTGGTCTAATTGCCCTGTTTAAGTTCGTGTGACATATAAACAACAATCCGTGTTGCTACAAGCGTCAATGTTCGCCAACAAAACATGTCATCAAACAAATGCACAAGTAGCCTAGCTAGCTGCCTGGCTAGCTGCCTGGCTAGCTGCCTGGCTGGCTGCCTGGCTGGCTGCCTGGCTGGCTGCCTGGCTGGCTGCCTGGCTGGCTGCCTGGCTGGCTGCCTGGCTGGCTGCCTGCCTGGCTGGCTGCCTGGCTGGCTGCCTGGCTGGCTGCCTGGCTAGCTGCCTGGCTGGCTGCCTGGCTAGCTGCCTGGCTAGCTGCCTGGCTAGCTGCCTGGCTAGCTGCCTGGCTAGCTGCCTGGCTAGCTGCCTGGCTAGCTGCCTGGCTAGCTGCCTGGCTAGCTGCCTGGCTAGGCTTACAATGAAATCCAATGTCCGAACATGCTAGCGATTAGCCTGTCAGCTAGCTGAAAAGTTTGAGTGTTTAAACTAACATCTCCAGCGGTCTATTTAGTGGTGTATGTGCCCTGACTAAGTTTGTGTGTCATATAAATCACAATTCGTGTTGATACAAGTACACATGTTCGTGTAGAAACATTTTAATCACATCGAAACTTTCATGATACAGCACTGATAACCTCCGCCATCTTGGTCAGACTTTTTTTGTAACTCCCGCCTCCTCCAAACACAAACTTGCGGACCTGATTGGTTCTCGAGTGGTCCTCATTTGAATAACTTTCATCAACTTTGTTTCGCTCCCCTCCACGATTTGCTCTCATCTCGCCCAATCAGGCCGAATTTCGTCTTCATTCAACCTCAATGAGAGCGAAGCGAAATTTCGCTGTGTGGAAACGTACCGTAATGATATCCAGCTACAAACAAGCCTGAAAAGTCTGAAGTCTAGAGCGTGGTTTCTATGGAGATGATACACCGTCTTGTCTCATTGGTAGAAACTGGCAGCTTTCAGAACGCTGCAGACCGGAGACTTGCCAGGAGACTAAAGTTTATACTCATCTCTTCCAGAATCTTTGCTCTGAACTGGACTATAGCGGCATGCCAAATCTTCCCATTTAGACCAGCTGTTCTTCTTTTCTACCTTTTTGTTGTCCCTGTCTGTCTGCCTGTCTGTCTGAATGGAAAGATGGTAGGAAGTCGCTTTGACTGTTTGCCTTCAGCTAAGTCAGAGGTAAGACAGTGTCTGTGTTGAATATGTGTGAGTTCATACAAACATCTTCATCACTACTTCCATTTATATCGCTCAGAAATCACTTCCACCTCACACTCGTTTCTACCTTACCAACAAATCCTCCAATGACCCATCTAAAGTTTTTAAATAATTCATTAACATTCAACGACCAACTCTTCGTTATTGCCAACATTGCTGTAACTACCTGATCCTGTAGATACATGCTGCATAACATCAGAAGGATACGTCCCCTTCTAACGCAGAAGGCGGCTCAGCTTCTGGTTCAGGTTCTGGTTCAGGCTCTGGTCATCTTAGGTCTAGACTACTGCAACTCCCTCCTGATTGGCCTGCCTGCATGCTCCCTCCTGATTGGCCTGCCTGCAAGCTCCCTCCTGATTGGCCTGCCTGCATGCTCCCTCCTGATTGGCCTGCCTGCATGGTCCCTCCTGATTGGCCTGCCTGCATGGTCCCTCCTGATTGGCCTGCCTGTATGGTACATCCGGCCCCTGCAGCTCATTCAGAACGCAGCAGCTCGGCTTGTCTTCAACCTCCCCAAGTTCTCTCACACTACACCTCCGCTCTCTTCACTGGTTACCAGTTGCTGCCCGCATCCGCTTCAAGACACTAGTACTTACATACAGGGCCACGACTGGATCAGCCCCAGCTTACATCCAGGACAAGGTCCAACCCTATACCCCAACCCTCCCACTCCACTCTGCATCAGCCCCAGCATACATCCAGGACAAGGTCCAACCCTATACCCCAACCCTCCCACTCTGCTCTGCATCAGCCCCCAGCATACATCCAGGACATGGTCCATCCCTATACCCCAACCCACCCACTCCGCTCTGCATCAGCCCCAACATACATCCAGGACAGGGTCCAACCCTATACCCCAACGCTCCCACTTCACTCTGCATCAGCCCCAGCATACATCCAGGACAAGGTCCAACCCTATACCCCAACCCTCCCACTCCGCTCTGCATCAGCCCCAACATACATCCAGGACAAGGTCCAACCCTATACCCCAACCCTCCCACTCTGCTCTGCATCAGCCCCAGCATACATCCAGGACAAGGTCCAACCCTATACCCCAACCCTCCCACTCCACTCTGCATCAGCCCCAACATACATCCAGGACAAGGTCCAACCCTATACCCCAACCCTCCCACTCCGCTCTGCATCAGCCCCAACATACATCCAGGACAAGGTCCAACCCTATACCCCAACCCTCCCACTCTGCTCTGCATCAGCCAACCTTCTTGCTGCCCCCTCACAGCAAAGGACAACTAATCAATCAACAAAGTCCCGACTGTTTGCAGTCCTGGCTCCTAAATGCTGGAATAAGCTCCCTTTTGACATCAGGACGGCCAAAAGACACATCTCTTTTTGTTTCCAAAGCAATTACAGTTGCGCTTTCAAATGGCTCTTTGCAGGGGCGTCGGACCGGGGGGGCGGGACTGAGTGCTAGAATGAATAGCTGTGGATGCGGGGAGGGGCCCATAGAAAATCTGCAGGGCCGCTGGCTCTTTGTAGTGTGGGTTCTTTAAAGCTGTCTGGAGTTTGTACCTTCAAGGTACCTTGTACCTTCAGCTGGAATGAAACCATCAGCGAAGATCTAGATGTGTCAGGGAGATTATCTTCACACGTTGGTGACGTCATCATTATTCATGATCAATATCTTCACACGGTGACGTCATCATTATTCATGATCAATACGGTTTACTGAAGTAGCAGACAGAAGGCTGGAGAAAAATATATATATAAACATTTATACTGTATGAATATAATATATACTTGTGTTTAATCTTAATGTTGGTACAAATCAGATCATTCATAAATCCATGTGTGTGCGTCTCTGTCTGTCTGTCTGTGTGTGTGTGTGTGTGGGTGTGTAGGACTCGGAGGGCGTGGCCATCATGCTTGGCGTGTGCAGTAGCGGTCTGCTGGTCTACAGAGACCGACTGAGGATCAACAGATTCTCATGGCCAAAGATCCTGAAGATCTCGTACAAAAGGAACAACTTCTACATCAAGATCCGGCCCGGGGAGGTGAGACGGCGACACACACCGACACCACAGAATAAGAGTCAGACACCATACATCTATATTTTTCACGTGTTGTCACGACACTAAGGGAACACCCTCCTGGAGGGCTTTAACCGAGCTGCAGCCAAAATCTCAGAGAGTAGTTCAATTGGTAACAAACCGATGAGAGGGTTGTGTTTACATAATCTGCCTGACGTGGTCAGACTCAGATTATAGTCAGAATCTGAGTCTGATGCTCCATTGGGCTGTGGTTATGGGGCGAGCTTCAACCAAACCAGGAAAGAAAATGCCTCTGCACTCAATTGGGTAGACCTACAACCAATCAGAATGCCCCATCTTCTTAGCGACCATCGGGGCCAGCTGATAAATTAAACTTTTGCTGAATCCCGACGGCAAAAACATCTTTCCGATCGACAAAATGCCTTGAATGGTGGTTCTCCGTTCCCCTTTTAAAATGAATGTGCTGTTGATATCTTCTATAACAGACGCGATGGCGGAATCTACACATCTCAATTCTTCAGCGGCGGCCATCTTTGTTGTACACAAATTCAACCCAAGCGTTCTTTGGTGACGTGGTTGATTACGTTACTGTTGATCATCTGTCCATCATCGTATAAAGGATGACAGTTTGATTGGTCCGAACAGCTCTGGTTCGAGCATAGTTGCTCCACAACGGATCAAGTTCACACGCAACTTCCCGACCTCAAATGTTGTGGGCGGGGCTAAGTTCATCTGGCATCCAGGCTAACAAAATCTCATCTCAGAAGGAAAACCCAGAGAGGAGAATATTTTAGATTATAGCAATTAACAGTAAATCAGTAGCAGGCTAACGTTACTCTGACTATGTTTATATACACAAAAAAGACGATATACCGGGTTAGCTGTTTACATCGCTAATGAAAGTGAATATTCGACTAATATTCCCGTTTACATGCAGCCATGAGTCTTTGTGTACAGTAACCATAGCAACTCACAGAGCTGACCGTAAACAGGCGAGAGGCCATAAACTGTCACAAACTGCAGCAAAACCCAAGCTTGAGAAGCAGATTCTGAATGCGCTGTATACATATACAAAGAATGCTTTTATGACTTAAATAAGTTAATAACTGTCTCCAGTTTGACCAGTTTGAGTCTCTGTCTCCAGTTTGACCAGTTTGAGTCTCTGTCTCCAGTTTGACCAGTTTGAGTCTCTGTCTCCAGTTTGACCAGTTTGAATCAACGATTGGTTTCAAGCTGCTGAACCACCGATCAGCTAAACGACTCTGGAAAGTTTGCGTGGAGCATCACTCCTTCTTCAGGTCAGTCATCTTCAAATTAACTTTATTTAAAGCATCAGATCCTAACAGATAACTTTATTTATAGCATCATATCCTAACAGGAGCTATCTCTGTCTGTCTGTCTCTCTCCCCCTCTCCCTCTCTCTCCCTCCCTGTCTGTCTCTCAGGCTGATGTCTCCAGAGGAGACCCCGAAGAAGTTTCTGTCTCTGGGTTCAAAGTTCCGTTACAGCGGTCGGACTCAGATTCAGAGTCGCAGAGCGAGCGCTCAGATCTCCAGACCAGCGCCGCATTTCCCCCGAACCATCAGCAAGAGGAACATCCTGAGCCGCAGCCTGGATGGAGGTACGCAAAACCTGATCGTAGTACTGGTCTCCCAGTAGCTCCGGTCTAACAGTAGCCCTGGTCTCCCAGTAGCCCCGGTCTAACAGTAGCCCTAACCCTAACCCCCGGAACAGCGTATTATTCTAGTGATTCTGGGTCCTAAACGAGTGGAAACAGCGAGAACATCCAGTTAATTTAAATGCTTTTTGATGCATTGGACTCTACAGTAACTTGATGCTTTTTGGAGGAGGATAAACACGAGATATTAACGTTTTACGCAGCACATCCCAGCAGCATGCAAAAGCATGGCGCCAGGTCTATTCACACGACTCGAAGCGCATTCGAACAGGCAGGCAGGAAGTAAAACAAAAGGATTGCTGCCTGATGATTGAGGAATACGATGCTGCCAGGCATACAGCAGGCGACCAATAGCAACGCCCGTTCAAGATAGATTATGAACTAAACTAATCCCTGTTTTCTGAATGAGCATACTTCAGCAATGGTTTAGTTTTGAAGGAGGAAGTTACTTGCTGGACTTGGTCAAGACCAAGGAGAATATTTTGCAAGTCCAACGGTTGAGTCAGAGAGAACTACAGCCCTGCACAGCACAGACGGGTTAGTCTTGGTCCTGACAGTAGGAATACTGGTCAACTGTCCCAGTAGAAGTTCTAAGCTGCGTTCTGATCTCCCAGTAGTTCCTCTCTTTCAAAGGGTTAGGGTTGGGGTTAGATTACCCATCAGTCATTGCGTCTCGCTACAACAACAGCACACATCTCGTAAATTAATTTAGTTCAGTAGAGTAATATGTTCACAGTAGCAGCAACGTATCCTTAACGTTACCAGGGTAACAAATGGAGGAAGTGATGTCTGCGTTGGTGACGCTGCACGGCGCTCTGAATGGAGGAAGTGATGTCTGCGTTGGTGACGCTGCACGGCGCTCTGAATGGAGGAAGTGATGTCTACGTTGGTGACGCTGCACGGCGCTCTGAATGGAGGAAGTGATGTCTGCGTTGGTGACGCTGCACGGCGTTCTGAGTGGAGGAAGTGATGTCTGCGTGATGGCGTTCTGAGTGGAGGAAGTGATGCTGCACGGCGTTCTGAATGGAGGAAGTGATGCTGCACGGCGTTCTGAATGGAGGAAGTGATGTCTGCGTGATGGCGTTCTGAGTGGAGGAAGTGATGTCTGTGTGACGGCGCTCTGAGTGGAGGAAGTGATGTCTGCGTGACGGCGTTCTGAATGGAGGAAGTGATGTCTGCGTGACGGCGTTCTGAGTGGAGGAAGTGATGTCTGCGTGACGGCGTTCTGAGTGGAGGAAGTGATGTCTGCGTGACAGCGTTCTGAGTGGAGGAAGTGATGTCTGCGTGACAGCGTTCTGAGTGGAGGAAGTGATGTCTGCGTGACAGCGTTCTGAGTGGAGGAAGTGATGTCTGCGTGACAGCGTTCTGAGTGGAGGAAGTGATGTCTGCGTGACGGCGCTCTGAGTGGAGGAAGTGATGTCTGCGTGACGGCGTTCTGAATGGAGGAAGTGATGTCTGCGTGACAGCGTTCTGAGTGGAGGAAGTGATGTCTGCGTGACGGCGTTCTGAGTGGAGGAAGTGATGTCTGCGTGACAGCGTTCTGAGTGGAGGAAGTGATGTCTGTGTGACGGCGCTCTGAGTGGAGGAAGTGATGTCTGCGTGACGGCGTTCTGAATGGAGGAAGTGATGTCTGCGTGACGGCGTTCTGAGTGGAGGAAGTGATGTCTGCGTGACGGCGTTCTGAGTGGAGGAAGTGATGTCTGCGTGACGGCGTTCTGAGTGGAGGAAGTGATGTCTGCGTGATGGCGTTCTGAGTGGAGGAAGTGATGTCTGCGTGACGGCGTTCTGAGTGGAGGAAGTGATGTCTGCGTGACGGCGTTCTGAGTGGAGGAAGTGATGTCTGCGTGATGGCGTTCTGAGTGGAGGAAGTGATGTCTGCGTGACGGCGTTCTGAGTGGAGGAAGTGATGTCTGCGTGACGGCGTTCTGAGTGGAGGAAGTGATGTCTGCGTGACAGCGTTCTGAGTGGAGGAAGTGATGTCTGCGTGACAGCGTTCTGAGTGGAGGAAGTGATGTCTGCGTGACAGCGTTCTGAGTGGAGGAATATCTGTGGTTGTAGTATAGCGCTCAACAGTAGCACGCTCTGGTTCTGGAAGCGTTCGGTGTCTCCTTTCACGTTTCACGTAAAGAGTTTTACGTCTACGAGACGAATCAGAAACATGAAACAATTGATTCGGCGCAAATAAATATTTTGAAAATGGCAAAAAAGTCAAAAGGTACAAGAAAGTATCGGAGGGAGACGTTTCCATGGTGGGTTATGGTAACGGCGCCCTCACATTGGCACTTGCTGCGAAGCGACCCAAAGTCATTCATTTCCTGTGGAGATTCACAGACCGCATGCGAATGGGTCTGAACCGGGTCCGAACCGGGTCTGAACCGGGTCTGAACCGGATCCGAACGAGTGCGACTGGCAACGGACGGTTCCTGTCCGACAATTTGAGCGGAAGTTAGCGTTTCTATGGTAATGATAAACAAATCTGAATTCTTTTAAGAAAATAAATAATGATTTCATAACGATATGTTGTCATGTAAATGTTTTATTTTCATGATTTCCTAGCTAACGTTATTAAGGCAGTTAATACAATTGCTTGCGTTAGCTAATCGACGCTAACTAGCTAGCTAGTTGCGTTAGCTAACGTCAGCTAGCTGCCATTTTTTTTCTACTCCCGATTTCTACTATTCCGACGCTTTCAACGGTTGGAGTACGCCGTCTGCGGGGGGCGTGTTGCGTATTACGGAGCTGATTTCAAGTGCCAATGTGAAGGCGGCGTTAGGGTTATTAAGTATAGGAGGGAGCTGTGGCTGTTCCTGCGTTCCCTAAATGTTTCCATGGTAACGACAGGTGAGTTCCTTCCTGTTGTTGTTGTTGGTGACCTGAGTTTCTGATTGGTCCTCAGCTCCGATGACCACGCCCACGTGCTCTCTGATTGGCTCTCCAGCCATCACAGCGCCCCCAAAAGCCAACGGTGGTACACACACAGGTAGATCCACCGCTGCGGAACGCTGCTTCCTGATTGGCTGGAGCGGCTCTGCTTCATTCAAACACATCTGCAATCAGCTGTGTTCATCTCTGTCCAATCAGATCCTCCGTTTCTGCTGCCGTCAGACCTCCATCTCGTCGCCAGGAACAGTTTGTGATTATGGGATGTATCGCTGCACGGTGAACTCGTTAAACATGGAGATACATGTTTCATTATGGGATGTATCGCTGCACGGTGAACGCGTTAAACATGGAGATACATGTTTCATTATGGGATGTATCGCTGCACGGTGAACGCGTTAAACATGGAGATACATGTTTCATTATGGGATGTATCGCTGCACGGTGAGCGTAATCTGGATTTACCTCGTTTAACCCTTGTGTTACGTTTTGGTCTCTTTTTACAACATTTTTACAGCTTTTGTGAAGTTTTCGGTCTTCATTGTTGTTTTTGTTGCTTTTCCCGTTTTGTCACTTTTTTAGACATTTTCAGCGTCCCATATTTCTGATATAAGATTTTTTAACAGATTAAATTTGACCCGATGACAACATGAGGGTTAACTTGAAAATATAAACTGATAAATTAATTTGTTTCCATCGAAGAACAAAACTGGAAGAGTCAGAAGAGAGAACTTCCTGTGGTAACAGGTAATGCTTAAGCCCCGCCCCTCCACCCCACTGAAGAGGGCGGGGCTTAAACTGATGTCTACCTAGCTCCGCCCTTTCAAAATCAACTTTAATAGTTTTTCTGTGTGATCGTCGGGAAGGAGGTCTGACTCTCTGTTAGCATCGTTAGCATCATTAGCTAACTGTAACCTGCGGATATCTGCATCAGATTCCGTGTGGTCATGGCTTTGTGGTGGTTCTGAATGCTGATTGGCTGATGCATGCGTTCTGAGCACTGGTTGGCTGACTGTTGCCGTGGCAAAGAGCCATGTCCGTCACAATGCTTTGCTGCACATTACATTACACTTAGCACATACGATCTGACGTGTGTGTGTGTGTGTGTGTGTGTGTGTGTGTGTGTGTGTGTGTATAGATATGGGTTCAGGGCTGTACGGAGCATCTAAAGCCATCGCTATCAGTGACCTCATCACCACGGTAACGCCTGAGAGGATGATGGACGAGAGGAGGGCTGAGCAAGGTAATAAAAACAACCAATCAGAGGAGAGACACCAGACGAGCTGACGGAGGCTGGGAAGCTAATGGACACCTTCTTCTCTCTTCATGGCTCCTTGTCTCCTCTCGTCTCCTTGTTTCCTCTCTTGTCTCCTTGTCTCCTCTCTTTTCTCCTTGTTTCCTCTCTCGTTTGCTCTCTTGTCTCCTGTATCCTCTCTTGTCTCCTTGTTTCCTCTCATCTCCTTGTCTCCTCTCTTGTCTCCTTGTCTCCTCTCTCGTTTCCTCTCTTGTCTCCTCTCTCGTCTCCTCTCTTGTCTCCTTGTTTCCTCTATTGTCTCCTCTCTCCTAGTGGAGGAGGTGCAGCAGGAGAGGATGGAGGAAGATAAAGAGGAGGAGACCAGAGAGACAGAGATTTCCCAGCAGAGTCCTCCGACTCCTCAGAAACAGGACACCAAGGTAACAAACAGCTCTCTCTCACACACCTGTCTCCTGTCTCTCTCTCTCACCTGTCTCTCTCCTGTCTCTCTCTCTCTCACCTGTCTCTTGTCTCTGTCTCCTGTCTCTCTCTTTCTGTCACCTGTCTATCTTCTGTTTCTCTCCTGTCCTTCAATGAATGCAGCTATCTAACGATATGAAGGTTGCAGATTTCCCAGATGTTGACTTACAGACGTTGTCTTGTTGTGTTCAGACTGAGCTGACTGACACAGTGGTGGATGGAGAGCTGACGGCCACCGAGGTAAAGCATCAGCTGACTGCTGTCCTACAGAGTCCACATATATTACATGTATTATATGATATAACATATATTACAACCCCAAATCAGAAAAAGTTGGGACAGTATGGAAAACACAAATAAAAAAAGAAAGTAGTGATATCTAAATGTACTTTGACTTGTATTTCATTTCAGACAATACAACAGCACATAATTTAATGTGTTCCTCATGATTTGTATTGTTTTGTTCTTCAAAAAAACAAAATTCCTACTTTGGTTCTTGCAACACATTTCAAAAAAAGTTGGAACAGTAAAGCATTTACCACTTTGTAATGTTGTCATTCCTTTTCACAACACTTAAAAGACGTTTAGGGACTGAAGACACCAAGTGATGAAGTGTTTCAGGTGTAATTTTGTCCCATTCTTGCTGCAAACAAGTCTTAAGGTGGGCAACAGTACGGGGTCTTCGTTGTCGCATTTTTCACTTCAAAATGCGCCACACATTCTCTATTGGAGACAGGTCGGGACTGCAGGCAGGCCAGTCAAGTACCCGTATCCTCTTCCTCCGCAGCCAGGACTTTAATGTGTGTAATGTGTGCAGAATGTGGTTTTGCATTATCTTGTTGAAATATGCATGGACGTCCCTGGAAAATATGTCTTCTTGAAGGCAGCATATTGTGCTCCAAAATCTCTATGTACTTTTCAGCATTAATGGTGCCATCACAGAAGTGCATGTTACCTTTGCCAAGGGCACTGACACAACCCCATACCATGACAGACCCTGGCTTTTGGACTTGTTGCTGGTAACAGTCTGAATGATCCTTTTCTTCTTTGGTCCGGAGCACACGGCGTCCATTTCTCCCAAAAAATACCTGAAATACTGATTCATCTGACCACAGTACACGTTTCCACTGTGTGATGGTCCATCCCAGATGCCTCCGAGCCCAGAGAAGTCGACGGCGCTTCTGGACACTGTTAACATAGGGCTTCCTTTTGGCACAGTACAGTTTTAACTGGCATTTGTGGCTGTAACTACGTATTGTGGTACTTGACAAAGGTTTGCCAAAGTAGTCCTGAGCCCATGTGGTGATATCTCTTATAGATGAATGACGATTCTTGATGCAGTGCCGCCTGAGGGATCAGAGATCACGGTTGTTCAGCTTAGGCTTGCGTGCTTGTCCTTTACGCACTGAAATTCCTCCTCATTCCTTGAATCTTTTAATTATGTTATGCACTGCTGAAGGTGAAATAAGCAAATGTCTTCCTATCTTTCTTTGAGGAACATTGTTTTTAAACATTTCAATAATTTTCTCACGTATTTGTTGGAAAACTGGCGATCCTCGGCCCATCTTTGCTCCTAAAGGACTAGACCTTTCTTGGATGCTACTTTGCTACCAAATCATAATTACAATCACCTGTTGACATCACCTGTTTCAAATCACATCATTATTTAACCAATTTACCTGATTACTAGCCCTTAATTGCTCCTGTCCCAACATTTTTTGGAATGTGTTGCAGGTCTGAATGACAGGAAAGGATGTATATTTACAAATGAAATTAAGTTGACCAGACAAAACATGAAATATTTTGTGTTCACATTGTCTGCAATGAAATACAAGTCAAAGTACATTTAGAAATCACTACTTTCTTTTTTCATTTGTGTTTTTCATACTGTCCCAACTTTTTCTGATTTGGGGTTGTACATAATATAACATATTACATGATATAACATGTATTATATGATATAACATATAATACATAATATAACATATATTACAAGATATAACATATATTACATTATATAACATATTATATGATATAACATATATTATATGATTTAACATATATTACATAATATAACATATATTACATGATATAACATATATTACATTATATAAAATATATGATATAACATATATTATATGATATAACATATATTACATAATATAACATATATTATATGATATAACATATATTATATGATAAAACATATATTATATTATATAACATACTGTATATAGTCATCAGATTTACAGAGCACGAGACACAGGAACTGCTCATCAAAACCTTTTTCTAACATCATAAGTGTCATAAACTGTCTCTTCTTCGGCGGTGTTTCCATTTAAAGCACCTTGATATTTTAATTAGGGCTTTAACATAAACCTGTCTATCTCTCTGTCTGTCTCTCTTGGCCTGTCTGTCTGTTTGTCTCTCTGCCTGTCTCTCTGTCTGTCTGTCTCTGACTGCTTGTCTCTGTCTGTCTGTCTGTCTCTGCCTGTCTCTCTCGGCCTGTCTGTCTCTCACTGAATGTCTCTCTGTTTGTCTATCTCTCGGACAGTCTGATCAGGATGAAGACTTGAAGACTCAGGTAAGGCTGGATAGTAGCCCAAACAGAGAAAATAAATAAAGATAGTAGCCCAAACAGAGAATATCAATAAACATAGTAGCCCAAACAGAGAATACCAATAAAGATAGTAGCCCAAACAGAGAATATAAATAAAGATAGTAGCCCAAACAGAGAAGATAAATAAAGATAGTAGCCCAAACAGAGAAAATAAATAAAGATAGTAGCCCAAACAGAGAATATAAATAAAGATAGTAGCCCAAACAGAGAAAATAAATAAAGATAGTAGCCCAAACAGAGAATATAAATAAAGATAGTAGCCCAAACAGAGAAAATAAATAAAGATAGTAGCCCAAACAGAGAATATAAATAAAGCTAGTAGCCCAAACAGAGAAAATAAATAAAGATAGTAGCCCAAACAGAGAAAATAAATAAAGATAGTATCCCAAACAGAGAAAATAAATAAAGATAGTATCCCAAACAGAGAATATAAATAAAGATAGTAGCCTAAACAGAGAAAATAAATAAAGATAGTAGCCCAAACAGAGAATATCAATAAAGATAGTAGCCCAAACAGAGAATATGAATAAAGATAGTAGCCCAAACAGAGAATATTAATAAAGATAGTAGCCCAAACAGAGAATATGAATAAAGATAGTAGCCCAAACAGAGAAAATAAATAAAGACAGTAGCCCAAACAGAGAATATAAATAAAGATAGTAGCCCAAACAGAGACTATAAATTAAGGTAGTAGCCCCAGCAGAGACTATGAATAAAGATAGTAGCCCAAACAGAGACTATGAATAAAGATAGTAGCCCCAGCAGACTATGAATAAAGATAGTAGCCCAGACAGAGACTATGAATAAAGATAGTAGCCCAAACATAGACTATTAATAAAGATAGTATCCCAGACAGAGACTATGAATAAATATAGTAGCCCAAACAGAGACTATGAATAAAGATAGTAGCCCAAACAGAGAATATGAATGAATACAGTAGCCCAAAGAGAGAATATGAATAAAGACAGTAGCCCAAACAGAGAAAATAAATAAAGATAGTAGCCCAAACAGAGAATAAGAATAAAGACAGTAGCCCAAACAGAGAATATGAATAAAGACAGTAGCCCAAACAGAGAATATGAATAAAGATAGTAGCCCAAACAGAGAATATGAATAAAGATAGTAGCCCAAACAGAGAATATGAATAAAGACAGTAGCCCAAACAGAGAAAATAAATAAAGATAGTAGCCCAAACAGAGACTATGAATAAAGATAGTAGCCCAAACAGAGAATATGAATAAAGACAGTAGCCCAAACAGAGAATATAAATAAAGATAGTAGCCCAAACAGAGAATATGAATGAAGATAGTAGCCGAAACAGAGAATATGAATAAAGATAGTAGCCCAAACAGAGAATATGAATAAAGACAGTAGCCCAAACAGAGAATATGAATAAAGACAGTAGCCCAAACAGAGAATATAAATAAAGATAGTAACCCAAACAGAGAAAATAAATAAAGATAGTAGCCCAAACAGAGAAAATAAATAAAGATAGTAGCCCAAACAGAGAAGATAAATAAAGATAGTAGCCCAAACAGAGAATATAAATAAAGATAGTAGCCCAAACAGAGAAAATAAATAAAGATAGTAGCCCAAACAGAGAATATAAATAAAGATAGTAGCCCAAACAGAGAAAATAAATAAAGATAGTAGCCCAAACAGAGAATATGAATAAAGATAGTAGCCCAAACAGAGAAAATAAATAAAGATAGTAGCCCAAACAGAGAATATAAATAAAGATAGTAGCCCAAACAGAGAAAATAAATAAAGATAGTAGCCCAAACAGAGAATATAAATAAAGCTAGTAGCCCAAAAAGAAAAAAAATAAAGATAGTAGCCCAAACAGAGAAAATAAATAAAGATAGTATCCCAAACAGAGAAAATAAATAAAGATAGTATCCCAAACAGAGAATATAAATAAAGATAGTAGCCTAAACAGAGAAAATAAATAAAGATAGTAGCCCAAACAGAGAATATCAATAAAGATAGTAGCCCAAAAAGAGAATATGAATAAAGATAGTAGCCCAAACAGAGAATATTAATAAAGATAGTAGCCCAAACAGAGAATATGAATAAAGATAGTAGCCCAAACAGAGAAAATAAATAAAGACAGTAGCCCAAACAGAGAATATAAATAAAGATAGTAGCCCAAACAGAGAATAGGAATGAAGATAGTAGCGGAAACAGAGACTTTGAATAAAGATAGTAGCCCAAACAGAGACTATAAATTAAGGTAGTAGCCCCAGCAGACTATGAATAAAGATAGTAACCCAAACCGAGACTATGAATAAAGATAGTAGCCCAAACATAGACTATTAATAAAGATAGTAGCCCAAACAGAGACTATGAATGAATACAGTAGCCCAAACAGAGAAAATAAATAAAGATAGTAGCCCAAACAGAGAAAATAAATAAAGATAGTATCCCAAACAGAGAAAATAAATAAAGATAGTATCCCAAACAGAGAATATAAATAAAGATAGTAGCCTAAACAGAGAAAATAAATAAAGATAGTAGCCCAAACAGAGAATATCAATAAAGATAGTAGCCCAAACAGAGAATATGAATAAAGATAGTAGCCCAAACAGAGAATATTAATAAAGATAGTAGCCCAAACAGAGAATATGAATAAAGATAGTAGCCCAAACAGAGAAAATAAATAAAGACAGTAGCCCAAACAGAGAATATAAATAAAGATAGTAGCCCAAACAGAGACTATAAATTAAGGTAGTAGCCCCAGCAGAGACTATGAATAAAGATAGTAGCCCAAACAGAGACTATAAATAAAGATAGTAGCCCCAGCAGACTATGAATAAAGATAGTAGCCCAGACAGAGACTATGAATAAAGATAGTAGCCCAAACATAGACTATTAATAAAGATAGTATCCCAGACAGAGACTATGAATAAATATAGTAGCCCAAACAGAGACTATGAATAAAGATAGTAGCCCAAACAGAGAATATGAATGAATACAGTAGCCCAAAGAGAGAATATGAATAAAGACAGTAGCCCAAACAGAGAAAATAAATAAAGATAGTAGCCCAAACAGAGAATAAGAATAAAGACAGTAGCCCAAACAGAGAATATGAATAAAGACAGTAGCCCAAACAGAGAATATGAATAAAGATAGTAGCCCAAACAGAGAATATGAATAAAGATAGTAGCCCAAACAGAGAATATGAATAAAGACAGTAGCCCAAACAGAGAAAATAAATAAAGATAGTAGCCCAAACAGAGACTATGAATAAAGATAGTAGCCCAAACAGAGAATATGAATAAAGACAGTAGCCCAAACAGAGAATATAAATAAAGATAGTAGCCCAAACAGAGAATATGAATGAAGATAGTAGCCGAAACAGAGAATATGAATAAAGATAGTAGCCCAAACAGAGAATATGAATAAAGACAGTAGCCCAAACAGAGAATATGAATAAAGACAGTAGCCCAAACAGAGAATATAAATAAAGATAGTAACCCAAACAGAGAAAATAAATAAAGATAGTAGCCCAAACAGAGAAAATAAATAAAGATAGTAGCCCAAACAGAGAAGATAAATAAAGATAGTAGCCCAAACAGAGAATATAAATAAAGATAGTAGCCCAAACAGAGAAAATAAATAAAGATAGTAGCCCAAACAGAGAATATAAATAAAGATAGTAGCCCAAACAGAGAAAATAAATAAAGATAGTAGCCCAAACAGAGAATATGAATAAAGATAGTAGCCCAAACAGAGAAAATAAATAAAGATAGTAGCCCAAACAGAGAATATAAATAAAGATAGTAGCCCAAACAGAGAAAATAAATAAAGATAGTAGCCCAAACAGAGAATATGAATAAAGATAGTAGCCCAAACAGAGAAAATAAATAAAGACAGTAGCCCAAACAGAGAATATAAATAAAGATAGTAGCCCAAACAGAGAATAGGAATGAAGATAGTAGCGGAAACAGGGACTTTGAATAAAGATAGTAGCCCAAACAGAGACTATAAATTAAGGTAGTAGCCCCAGCAGACTATGAATAAAGATAGTAACCCAAACCGAGACTATGAATAAAGATAGTAGCCCAAACATAGACTATTAATAAAGATAGTAGCCCAAACAGAGACTATGAATAAAGATAGTAGCCCAAACAGAGACTATGAATAAAGATAGTAGCCCCAGCAGACTATGAATAAAGATAGTAGCCCAGACAGAGACTATGAATAAAGATAGTAGCCCAAACATAGACTATTAATAAAGAAAGTATCCCAGACAGAGACTATGAATAAATATAGTAGCCCAAACAGAGACTATGAATAAAGATAGTAGCCCAAACAGAGAATATGAATGAAGACAGTAGCCCAAACAGAGAATATGAATAAAGACAGTAGCCCAAACAGAGAAAATAAATAAAGATAGTAGCCCAAACAGAGAATAAGAATAAAGACAGTAGCCCAAACAGAGAATATGAATAAAGACAGTAGCCCAAACAGAGAATATGAATAAAGATAGTAGCCCAAACAGAGAATATGAATAAAGATAGTAGCCCAAACAGAGAATATGAATAAAGACAGTAGCCCAAACAGAGAAAATAAATAAAGATAGTAGCCCAAACAGAGACTATGAATAAAGATAGTAGCCCAAACAGAGAATATGAATAAAGACAGTAGCCCAAACAGAGAATATAAATAAAGATAGTAGCCCAAACAGAGAATATGAATGAAGATAGTAGCCGAAACAGAGAATATGAATAAAGATAGTAGCCCAAACAGAGAATATGAATAAAGACAGTAGCCCAAACAGAGAATATGAATAAAGACAGTAGCCCAAACAGAGAATATAAATAAAGATAGTAGCCCAAACAGAGACTATGAATAAATATAGTAGCCCAAACAGAGAATATAAATAAAGATAGTAGCCCCAGCAGACTATGAATAAAGATAGTAGCCCATACAGAGACTATGAATAAAGATAGTAGCCCATACAGAGACTATGAATAAAGATAGTAGCCCAGACAGAGACTATGAATAAAGATAGTAGCCCAGACAGAGACTATGAATAAAGATAGTAGCCCAGACAGAGACTATGAATAAAGATAGTAGCCCAGACAGAGACTATGAATAAAGATGGTAGCCCAGACAGAGACTATGAATAAAGATAGTAGCCCAAACAGAGACTATGAATAAAGATGGTAGCCCAGACAGAGACTATGAATAAAGATAGTAGCCCAGACAGAGACTATGAATAAAGATAGTAGCCCAGACAGAGACTATGAATAAAGATAGTAGCCCAGACAGAGACTATGAATAAAGATAGTAGCCCAGACAGAGAATATGAATAAAGATAGTAGCCCAGACAGAGACTATGAATAAAGATGGTAGCCCAGACAGAGACTATAAATAAAGATAGTAGCCCAGACAAAGAATATGAATAAAGATAGTAGCCCAGACAGAGACTATGAATAAAGATAGTAGCCCAGACAGAGACTATGAATAAAGATAGTAGCCCAGACAGAGACTATGAATAAAGATGGTAGCCCGGACAGAGACTATGAATAAAGATAGTAGCCCAGACAGAGACTATGAATAAAGATAGTAGCCCAGACATAGACTATGAATAAAGATGGTAGCCCAGACAGAGACTATGAATAAAGATGGTAGCCCGGACAGAGACTATGAATAAAGATAGTAGCCCAGACAAAGAATATGAATAAAGATGGTAGCCCAGACAGAGACTATGAATAAAGATAGTAGCCCAAACAGAGACTATGAATAAAGATAGTAGCCCAGACGGAGACTATGAATAAAGATAGTAGCCCAAACGGAGACTATGAATAAAGATAGTAGCCCAGACAGAGACTATGAATAAAGATAGTAGCCCAGACAGAGACTATGAATAAAGATAGTAGCCCAGGTTGTTAAAACACAAACCCTGGAAATGCTTTTCTGATGGTCCATTGGTTTACTACTTTGATATTGAAGAAATGTCCCTTAATCATCCATCCATCTTCTGGGCTTTTATACTGATACACTTCCGGGTCACGTTTCAGTTTTTCTTCATTCTTCATCAAAACAGAATAATGACTAAGAATTTGCAAAAGCGTTTATTGGCCCGTTATTTAGACACCAAAACAACCTGAAAGGGCTGGTTGTGTAAGTCAGGTTGTTGGCCCAGTTCTCTTTCTACTGATAGAGACCTTGTGTTTGTGTCTGAAGGAGACGTTGGGGAGTCCAGAGGAGGACCAGAAGCCTCAGAGCTCCATCAGCGCTCTCCGACGCTCCTTCTTAGAGGACGCAGGAGGTGGCGGAGGGATGACGGAGTGGGACAAACGTCTCGCCTCCTCGCCGCTACGACGAGTCGACGACTCGCCGATGATCGAACCGCTGGAACCAGACGAGGTGAGACAAGACATTTCTTTAAACCAATCCCAATGGTCTTGGGCGGCGCTAAGCTCCTGACACAGCGACATGTCTCTGCTAAATAGTCTCAGGAAGGAACTGGTTCTGGTGGAACATTTGCACCCCGCAAAGGAAAACTCCTCATACAATATGAAATGAAGTTAACTGTTGACACAATACAGTAACGTGAGTTATTTAAATTAGCTGATACTTGGTTAAACCTCATTGGCTCTTACCAGTGTATCTCCATGTGTACTTCATCCACAGCAATCCCACCAATCAGTCTCCAAGTTAAAACCTCCCAGTTAGAGAAGAAATGACCTCAACATATTCTTTATAAAATGTCCCAGTTAGAGAGGAAATGACCTCAACATATTCTTTATAAAACTTCCCAGTTAGAGAGGAAATGACCTCGACATATTCTTTATAAAACGTCCCAGTTAGAGAGGAAATGACCTCAACATATTCTTTATATAACGTCCCAGTTAGAGAGGAAATGACCTCAACATATTCTTTATAAAACGTCCCAGTTAGAGAGGAAATGACCTCATCATATTCTTTATAAAACGTCCCAGTTAGAGAGGAAATGACCTCGACATATTCTTTATAAAACATCCCAGTTAGAGAGGAAATGATCTCAACATGTTGTTGAAAATCAATAACTATTTATTATTATTATTTTAAATGACATTTATACCAGTCTTGTTGAACCGTCCACATCTTCTTCATAACTTGATATTTTTGGCGTGCAGCTCGCTGGCTGGAAGGTTGTTGTTGAGAGAGCGTCAGACTCGTCTGACTTAACCACGAGCATCAACAGCTGTCCCGTGATTGGTTAACCCACCAGTATGTGTTTGATGTTGCTCACCTGTGCGCTTCAGGAGGGCGGGATCACAAACAGGGATCCTCCTCAGCCAATCAGAGAGAAGAGCTACACCGTGGGGCGCAGCTACGACACCGCCTCTGGAAAGGTTGTCACCGTGACGACCGCAGACAGCCTGCAGGTCCGCATCATCCCTCTGTCCACCGCTGATGATGTCATCACCAGGGGACCGCTGGTCACAATCCAGGAGGTGAAGACGCCGACTTCGCCATCAGAGCTGCCGCCCGGCGCCTGGGACGTCAGCGGTGATGTCATTACCGGGGGACCACTGGTCACGATCCAGGAGGTGAAGACCCCAACCTCGCCGTCGGAGCCGCCGCCCGGCGCCTGGGACATCAGCGGTGATGTCACCATCCCTCCTAAATTTGCTCTGGATGAGCTGAGGCTAAGCCACGCCCCCTCAGCAGGTCACCTGACTGGCAGGAAGTCACCCGTCTCACCAAGAGTGGTATGCTGATTGGCTGGTCGGTGGATGGCATGGAAACGATCCTTTGCAACAACACGCTAAACTGCACAGCACTGACAGACAGGAAGCTGCTTCAAACTGAATGCTTCAGCTCCTAAACACTGCAGGAAGACAGAAAACACCTGAGATTATTCTGATGCTGGGAGACAGACAGACAGACAGACAGACAGACAGACAGGCAGACCGGCAGACAGAGAGAGAGACAGACAGACAGACAGACAGCATCCAGCAGTTGGCAGTATGGAGCTGTAGTGTTCAGTTTAAACTCCCAGAAGCCATTTTGTTTCTGCTCCTCAATTGATCAAAATGGTTCACAGCGAGCAGATCGTAGTCATGTGTTCTTGTTTTCTTCTGTTTGTTTGCTTAATTTACCGAGAGGTCATCACTGGTTTTTGATTGGCTGCTGGGGGGGGCGGGGCTTTTTCCCCAATGTTCCTCATTTTCAGATTTTCAGCTGTGATAAAGAATGAAAATCTGCAGAATTTAGCGAACTGTTTATCTTCTCGGGGAGGAGATGTGAGAACATTGAGTTTCACAGATTACGTGTGATCCTGCTGATTACTAACAGATGTATGCTTTACGCCCCACCTGACCACGCCCCGTTTGGCCACGCCCGCTGCATGGCTGTCAGTTTCTGCTAATATTTAAACACTTTTATTTCATCACTTTAATTGCTGCAAAAAAATCTGAAATGTTGCTGTGACTCAAAGATCTGAGGTTCCCCTCTCTGTCATTCTAACCTTTGTGTGTGTGTGTGTGTGTGTGTGTGTGTGTGTGTGTGTGTGTGTGTGTGTGTGTGTGTGTGTGTGTGTGTGTGTGTGTGTGTGTGTGTGTGTGTGTGTGTGTGTGTCTGTCTGTCTGTCTGTCTGTCTGTCTGTGCAGCCGAAACCCACGTTTGATGAAATGTCTCCCGAGCTGACTGCTCTGCTGAACTCGGCCAGAGAACAACAAACCTTCAGAGAACACAATCTGCTGAAGGTCTGTCTGATTCTGTCTGTTTTAAAGGATTAGGTTAGGGCTCCGCAGCTTTAAAGCCACAGATTGTAAATAAAAATAACGGATGAAGCTTCTTCTCACAACTGATTTGTACTCTTTCCACTTCCTGTTTCAGACATCGGAGACGGAGACACTCTTCCTGTTGACGGAGCCGTGTGACCCCGGACAGCCTCAGGTAGCAACTGGAAGTCTCATGTTCCCGCCGCCCGTTAACCCCCCACCCCCCCCACCAGGGCTCAGTTCAGCATGTAAACACGAGGCGAGCGATGATGCTAGCGATGATGCTAGTGATGATGCTAGCGATGATGCTAGCGATGCTAGCGAAGATGCTATCAGCGTGTTAGCGCAGGCGGCGGTAGAAAACGCTGTGGAGGCCGCGGTCAGACAGGCTAACGATGCTAATGCTAACTCTGCAGTTAGCCGCGTTGAGGCTAATAGCTGCACCCGGAGCTGCTCTGTTCTGGGTTTCCATGACGACCAGAGCTCCAGCGATTCCGAGGAGGACGAGGGGGGGTGGAGCTTCGGGGAGAACTCTCCCCCTCCTTCTCTGTCCCGTCCCGCCTCCCAGCTCTCGGCTAATCAGACGCAGCCATCTGACCACAGCGATGACGAGTCAGAACCTCTGCGGGAGGTAACATTGCCCCAAACTGCCCCAAACCTGTCCCTAACCTGCCCCTAACCCACCCGAGAAACTGCCCCTGACCCACCAGAGAAACTGCTCCTGACCCACCAGAGAAACTGCCCCTAACCCACCAGAGAAACTGCTCCTGACCCACCAGAGAAACTGCCCCTAACCCACCAGAGAAACTGCCCCTGACCCACCAGAGAAACTGCTCCTGACCCACCAGAGAAACTGCCCCTAACCCACCAGAGAAACTGCCCCAAATCCTCCAGAGAAACTGCCCCTAACCCACCAGAGAAACTGCCCCTAACCCACCAGAGAAACTGCCCCTGACCTGCCCCAGTGAAACTCCTGCCCATAGACTTTATATAAAGATGTATGTATATTTATATAACTTATACCACAGTCACTTGATGAAGTAGTAACAGTAAAGGGTGATGATTTGTTGTTTAACAGATTAATTTGTTAGCGTGTAGCCTAGCAAGGGATTCCATGTTAAACAAAAAGAAAAATATCGGAGGAAAACAGGGAGTTTAATCGTGAATAAACAGATTTGTTTGCTTCCAATGCCGTTGGCCTGTCGGTGTGTTCGATCTGCAGTGAGACAAAAGCAATATATTTAAGAACTGGATCAAATCCCCCCCAAAACAACGGCTACACTGATTTTTGCAGCTCCAGACATTTGTTTGTTTTTTGAGCCAGACATAACTCTTCTGACAGAGTGAAGGCTGCAGACACAGACCGTGGTATAATGTAAGAAATGTCTCTTGTGAGAGAGTGAATTCTGCAGACACAGACCGTGGTAACTTTAAGAAATGTCTCTTGTGAGAGAGTGAAGGCTGCAGACACAGACCGTAGTATACTTTAAGATTTAGAACTAATCAGGAAGTAGTTCTGAGTGTATAAATGGGTAAACGTATCCCTGTGTTTCCTTCAGGAGGTTCCAGTGATGAGGAAGACTCTCACATACGAAGCTCCAGGGGTAAGCCTCTCTTATTTATATTAAACCTATATGAGAATATAGAGAAAACATCATGAATGACTCCTTTAAGGCGCTGACACGGCAACCTGATTACCGACCATCAGACAGTCTGGCGAGGTCGGTGACTCGAGTCTGTTCGGTGTGTTCCGTGCCGTCGTCAGTCCGAGGAGCCGTCAGCCTTCATTTGGGCCAATTTGACTTGTTGAATCGGCCAGTGGACAGTCGGACTCAATGACCAATCTGATTGGTGGAGAGCTAACCTGGAAATGACGAGCGGGATGAGTGAGACTAGAGTCTCTTAAAATCTGACAAAAAATCTTTTAAACTGACCTTTGTTGATCTGAAATGAAGACAGATTCAGGAACTGCACGGCCTATTTCTCCTTAAATGTTAGCAAGACAGACAGATGTTTGTCTTATAGAGTTCTACTAACAGACAGATGTTTGTGTACCAGTTCTACTAACAGACAGATGTTTCTGTTTTAGAGTACTACTAACACACAGATGTTTCTGTTTTAGAGTACTACTAACAGACAGATGTTTCTGTTTTAGAGTACTACTAACACACTGATGTTTGTCTTATAGAGTACTACTAAAGGACAGATGTTTGTCTTATAGAGTACTACTAACAGACAGATGTTTGTGTTATAAAGTACTACTAACAGACAGATGTTTATTTACCAGAATTCTACTAACAGACAGATGTTTATTTACCAGAATTCTACTAACAGACAGATGTTTGTGTTTTAGAGCACTACTAACAGATATGTTTATTTTATAGAGTACTACTAACAGACAGATGTTTGTTTACCAGAGTACTACTACTGACAGATGTTTGTTTACCAGAGTTCTACTAACAGACAGATGTTTGTGTACCAGAGTACTATTAACAGACAGATGTTTGTGTTATAGAGTACTACTAACAGACAGATGTTTGTGTACCAGAGTACTACTAACAGACAGATGTTTGTGTACCAGAGTACTACTAACAGACAGATGTTTGTGTACCAGAGTTCTACTAACAGACAGATGTGAGTAAACCAGAGTACTACTAACAGACAGATGTTTGTGTACCAGGTGGACTCTGATCCTCCGGCAGGTTTGCTGCTCAGTTCTCAGATCTTCACCGCAGAAACCTCCAACACCACGACTACCACGCACATCACCAAGGTAACATGCTAACAGGCTAACAGGCTAACAGAAACCACCGTGGTAAATATCTTCTCTCCCAGAGACAGAGGACATGATGTGTGTTTTGTTGGACTTTAGAGAAGTTAGAGGCCACTGAAAGATTAGAAACACCAGAATATTTAAACATAAAACATGACCTGTTCTGACTCTCTCTCCCTCTCTCTCCCCCTCTCTCTCCCTCTCTCTCTCTCTCTGCAGACACTGAAAGGAGGAATTTCAGAAACCAGAATCGAGAAAAGAATTGTGATTTCTGGAGACACAGAAATTGACCATGACCAGGTGATTTTTGATAAACTTCATTATCAACGACCTTAATGACGACCGAGAGATTTATACATGCTCGTATTAACCAGAGACAGATTTATACATGCTCGTATTAACCCGAGACAGATTTATACATGCTCGTATTAACCTGAGCCAGACATTATAACCAGGGCTACACCAAATATCCACAGAACTATACGCAGATTTGACACAGGTGCACGTTTTTTGCGGGCAGGTTTCAGGGGTCCCCCCCTTAAGAAAATATGTTTTTTAATTTGAAAAAAGTGTGATTTCACATAATTTTGGACCGTTATTATCACCATAACTGTGTCTAAAACGTGAGCGGATAATAAATAACTAACACTCAGAAAGCTTAAAGACAAAACTTGTTGAAGAAGGCTGACTCCAGTCATTAGATCTGAGGAAAGTAATTTACTTAGTTTTGATGCTCATATTGATTTCACATTCACAAAATGTCCCTGTTTGGAACGGCCGACTGCTTGGTCTGTGTTATCACTGCTGTAGCTTGCAGACATCCAATCAGACACACCCACACAATCCTGCAGATATCCAATCAGAGATTACCTGAAACACCTGAGACTTTAAACACAGCAGGAGGAAGATCTGTAAGTGAAAACAATCTGATGTAATGAGACTGAATGAATAACGCAACAACGTTTTAGTTTTACAACGTCCTCCCTTTAAAATGCAGAAATATAAACCGGGAAGAATCAAACTCACCAGCTGTAGTGATGAAGTGATGCAGCCCTCATGTTTCTCTGTCAACATGTGTGAATCATCAACAGGTTAACACTTCTTTCCAAGCTTATGTGCCTTCGTACCCTCTGATGATCTTCTGTCAGTCCAGGATTCACCATTAAATATCTAAGTGTGTTTTCTCTGTTAGGCTGAAGGCTCCAGTCTCTCAAAACTCCCTCCACAAACAATTCACAAACCCCCTTGGTTGCCACAGGCCACGCCCCTTACACAAGACTACGCCCATTACGACAGGCTACGCCTCCCCACACCTGTAGAACAGATCAGCTGACCTGACCTTTTAATTTCAAAACAGTGTGGACTGTTTTGCTGCAGTTTTCTGGTTGAACGGCGTGTTTCCTTTGAACGGTGTGCAGTGGGCTTTGAGTTTTCTCTGGTTTGGCGTTTGGTGTGGTTCAATCCCAGGCTCTACCCAACTCTACGCCAAAGATAAACTGGAAAGCTGCTGGATCTCCTGATTGATATCGAATCAGGAATGTGATCAAACTGATTTGGGTAATCACTGGCAACCCCCCCCCCCCCCCCCCCCCCTTGGGCTCTGTGACTCCCCGCTAACCCCACACCCTCTGGGTGTTGAAGGCTCTGGCTCTATCCCCCCCCCCCCGCCCCCCCGGCTCTAACTCCGCCCCTCTGGGTGTTTGTGTTAAAGGCTTTGGCAGCGGCGCTCAGCGAGGCGCAGCGGCAGCATCCGGAGCTGTCAGTCACACGAGTCGTCGTCCATAAAGAAACCGAAGTGTCTCCTGATCATGTGATCGATTAGTGACATCACAGGTAACAGGCAGAGTCCGGTGCCACATGCTTATTGGCTGATTGGCTGGCTGGTGCATGGCGGAGTTCATGACGTCGTGTTTGCATGTTTCACGTGTTCAGGAAGCCGAAGTTTTGGTGAGAAGGGACGCAGCAACGGACAGAAGTTACTTCAAATCTAAACTTCTCTCAGGCTGCATCTCCACAGACGTTCCCTCTCTCATTCCCCCTGCTCTGGTGTTTCCCCCTCTCATTCCCCCTGCTCTGGTGTTTCCCTCTCTCATTCCCCCTACTCTGGTGTTCCCCCCTCTCATTCCCCCTGCTCTGGTGTTCCCCCCTCTCATTCCCCCTGCTCTGGTGTTTCCCTCTCTCATTCCCCCTGCTCTGGTGTTTCCCTCTCTCATTCCCCCTGCTCTGGTGTTTCCCCCTCTCATTCCCCCTGCTCTGGTGTTTCCCCTCTCATTCCCCCTGCTCTGGTGTTCCCCCTGCTCTGGTGTTCCCCCTGCTCTGGTGTTCCCCCCTCTCATTCCCCCTGCTCTGGTGTTCCCCCCTCTCATTCCCCCTGCTCTGGTGTTTCCCTCTCTCATTCCCCCTGCTCTGGTGTTTCCCCCTCTCATTCCCCCTGCTCTGGTGTTCCCCCCTCTCATTCTCCCTGCTCTAGCGTTTCCCCCCTCTCATTCCCCCTGCTCTGGTGTTCCCCCTCTCATTCCCCCTGCTCTAGTGTTTCCCCTTTCATTCCCCCTGCTCTAGTGTTTCCCCCTCTCATGCCCCCTGCTCTGGCGTTGGGCAGAGTTTCCACGCCGCTTCCTGTTTATGTCCAGTATACCAGGATGTTGATCAGATATGAGGTTTGGGCGTGTTAGTTTAAACAGAGATTAGTTCTTCTACTCGAGATCTCTTTGGGCTTAAAAACCCAACCGTAGCGCTGGAGATGAAGATTGATATAATATGATTTAATACTTTCACCTACGAAACGCGTGTTTGTTCCGTAGTTGTACCCCTTCTAACCACCAGGGACGAAACATAGAAATCATTCTGGGTAAATGTTTGGGAGGAACCCCAGCAGACAGAGAGGATTCTCACTGAACATTAAGACCATTAATACTATGCTAACATGCTATACTAACATGCTATGCTAATATTCTATGTTAACATAGCATGTTAACATGCTGCGTTAGCATGATTTAACATTCAGCGGCACACACGCTCCACTAACGGTCAGCATACATTACTCATTCAATGTAGCCAAAGCGTAACACCATCTCATAAATAACGGACTAAAACGAGATAAAGATTAAGACATGTAGAGCTGAGTTTTTTTAAATAGTTTCTGTTGTTAAAGAGGTTACTGAAGAAATATTTCACAGAGTGCACAAACAGTTTGAGACCCTCTGAGCTAGATAATCTAGTGTCTTCTGTCTCTCTTTCAGGACTAAACCCAGAAGAACCTGCTGCATTCTGGGAGTTGTAGTCCAGACTAATCAGCCCACTGTTGACAGTGTTTTCAGCGACACCCAGTGGACAATAAAGGAACTGAAGATTTACACACAGACACACACACACACAGACAGACGTATCTGTCTGACAAGGGGTGGGGCTTCAGAGCTGTTAGCATTAGTTTGATAGATTAGATAGTTGAAAGCTTCATAACGCCATTTTCAGTCATTAAAAATGACAAACTATACACAGACAGGCAGACAGACACAGACACACACACACACAAACGTGTGTTGAAGCTGGCGAAGCCGACACGTGTGTGATCCAGGACCTACCAAACTTCACCTGCTGCTGCTTTTACTTCCTACTTAAACAAGCCCCGCCCCCACAAACACACCTGCCATCTGATTGGTTGGCTCAGGTATATTTAACCCTGATTGTGGGACAGAGAGACAGCAGCTTTATGAAACATTCAGTAAACAGTTTGTATCAAAATCTCAAAGAACGTCTGGCTTTACTATCTATTATTTATACTTTAATGTTTGGTCTGTTGTTCAGCTGCAGCTTTAATTAATCAGATAATTTCTCCCATTCGGCTTTCTGTTTTGAGACATTAAGAACCAGTTGTTATTTGTTTCCAACAACTACCGACTGTAATTCCTGATTTAAGACATTTGAAAGTTCATCAGTTTCTGCCAGGAATACTGTTTTATAATCAGTGTACATGCTGACTTCTGCCTGTTTTTAGGGTCAATGGTAATTCATTTCCAAACACAACATATAACAGCTTCCCTGAGGAACTCCACAGCTGAGCGGCTGATGGGTTTTAAATCAGAGACACTTTCACTGAAAAACACCTTCTGTTTCCTGTTGGTGATACAAACTGTTTCCTGTCTGAAATGTAAAATAGCATGAATGCTAGCACTATAACTGGTCACTGTATAGCAGCTAAAACTCTGTATTTACCCACAATGCAATAGTAATGTGCCATTCTTTTCACCTCACCATGGAAACCTTTATTTTATTCACCCGTTGATCTGTAATTAATTACTTTTGTGTCTTATTTCTATATTTATTTATTTATTGTTGTCTGAATGTAATCCCAAATTGACCACGCCCCTAGTAGCCACGCCCCTGGTGAACAAGCCACATGATAACCATGCCCCTAGTAGCCACGCCCCTGGTGAACAAGCCACATGATAACCATGCCCCTGGTAGCCATGCCCCTGGTGAACAAGCCACATGATAACCATGCCCCTGGTGAACAAGCCACATGATAACCACGCCTCTGGTGAACAAGCCCCCTGGTGCCACGTTCACAGAATGTGTTTTTGAAGTTTTCCTGCTGGAAGTTCGAGATAATACAGCTTTAAGGAGCTTCAGCTTTGGCTTCACTTCTCAGTCCTGGAAACTTTGACCGTTACTTTTACAGTCTGAAGAAGTTTCTGAAGTGAAGTAGTGGAGGATCCTTCTTCAGCAGGACAGGTCCTTCCTCAGCAGGACGGGTCCTTCCTCCCTCGGCAGGACGGGTCCTTCCTCCAGAGGTAGGACGGACGGGTCCTTCCTCCAGAGGTAGGACGGGTCCTTCCTCCAGAGGTAGGACGGGTCCTTCCTCCAGAGGTAGGACGGGTCCTTCCTCGGCAGGACAGGTCCTCCCTCGGCAGGACGGGTCCTCCCTCGGCAGGACGGGTCCTCCCTCGGTAGGAAGGGTCCTTCCTCAGCAGGACAGGTCCTCCAGAGGCAGGACGGTCCTCCAGAGGTAGGACGGGTCCTCCCTCGGCAGGACGGGTCCTTCCTCCAGAGGTAGGACGGACGGGTCCTTCCTCCAGAGGTAGGACGGGTCCTTCCTCCAGAGGTAGGACGGGTCCTTCCTCCAGAGGTAGGACGGGTCCTTCCTCGGCAGGACGGGTCCTCCCTCGGCAGGACGGGTCCTCCAGAGGTAGGACGGGTCCTTCCTCAGCAGGACAGGTCCTCCAGAGGCAGGACGGGTCCTCCAGAGGTAGGACGGGTCCTCCCTCGGCAGGACGGGTCCTCCCTCGGCAGGACGGGTCCTCCAGAGGTAGGACGGGTCCTTCCTTGGCAGGCTGGTCCTCCAGAGGTAGGACTGGTCCTTCAGAGGCATGGAGGTAACTTTTGATACGTGCCGTTAAAAGTTGCTCCTCTCTTAATTTCATCCTATCAATGTGACTAACAAAGACCACTGTGTTAAACTTACTACAGCTAATTACTACTGCTTTGGTGTAACATTTCCTGATGTTTTAACAAACGTACGGTAACGTTAACCACTAAACATACTTACATTTTAATGCATATTGCGTGGTCGTCGATGCCGCTCCGACTCCGCTTGTAGACATTTATTTTTTTAGAAAGAGCCGGCAAAGCTGCACGCAAAGGATTGTGGGTACTTTAGGAGTGCGGAGAATACACACATGCATCCTTAAGGTCCTATCTTGCACCCGGCACGGCGCAAAGCCTGATGCAAATGTCTTTGCTAGTTTAAGACTGACGCAGTTGTCAGTTTCCTGTCCAGCGCCCACGTCGTTTAAACAGCACCCGTGTGGTTTAAATAGCAAATGCACCTGCGCCCATCTGTGGCCCATGGGCGTGCTGGTCTTACAGGGAGGTGTGTTCAGGTGCATTCTGGGCGTGCTGGTCTTACAGAGAGGTGTGGTCAGGTGCATTCTGGGCGTGCTGGTCTTACAGGGAGGTGTGTTCAGGTGCATTCTGGGCGTGCTGGTCTTACAGAGAGGTGTGTTCAGGTGCATTCTGGGCGTGCTGCTCTTACAGGGAGGTGTGTTCAGGTGCATTCTGGGCGTATTGCTATCTTGAGGCAGCAGGAAGTGATGGCACCATTGACCAACAAAAACCTGGTCTAAAGTCAGTAACGCAGCATTTCATTGTTATTTTAACAGCACATTAGTAAAATGCTCCGAGGCTCGTGCACAGCACGTGCACACTATGCTTGTTACACACACAGGGACGCACAGCAGCACACACACATGCAGAAGATTACTAATAAACATATTAGGGTGTAAATCCTCCATCATAACAGCAACGCTCCAAGGTCCAAACGCGCCTGGCTTTTAAAGGGAATGGGAGATGATCTCTGATTGGTTGATTGCATGTTACGCCCAGAACACACCTCTGATTAATGAAGACACTCAGAACAACCCTTTAGAACCAGGCGCCCGGCACACGGACACTTTTTACCGCCGTCAAACTAGCAAAAGTGGATTTGGACCTAAACACACCTGCAGCAGGCGCTTCACGCCGTGACCTCAGACCGGTAAAATAGGGCCCGTGGAAACTGTCTGAACAGAGGACTCGGTCCTCGGGGGGGATCCAGATCCAGAGCTTCAGCCTGACTTTGAGAAACCACTCGTGTCTCC
The DNA here is from genome assembly GCA_023631565.1 of Gymnocephalus cernua. NCBI lineage: Eukaryota > Metazoa > Chordata > Actinopteri > Perciformes > Percidae > Gymnocephalus > Gymnocephalus cernua. The sequence continues at coordinate 100,807 of JALJEH010000033.1, read as the reverse complement.
TGGTGTTTTATTTCCTTCATGATGAATAAAATGTACTGAATGCAACTTTAATCACTAAACTAAAATAAAATGATTAATGAATGACTTGTCTTTCTGTCGTGATGTTTAAAAGATTCGTCTGATAAAACATCTTGAAATATTTTAACTTAATTTCACCAAATATTCACTTCTTTCTTCTTTTGTAAACATTCACTCCAATTTATTAGTCATACTTTATGCTACAATATTACGACTTTTTATTTGTTGTATCGATATGAATGAAAGAATCAAAGTGTTTTCAGATGAGATTTAATGATTTGTGTAGAAACACACTACAGACTCTCATCAGACTGTTGGACCAATCAGAGGCCGGCTGGCCGTTGCCTGGCAACAGGACATGAGTTGGGAGTGACGCCCGACAGGAAGTGTGCGGAGCTTAGGTCCAGAGCATCAGACAGGTGAGACTTAACGAGCTGCAGGTTCCTCAGACATCCTCTGAACCTCGAGATGGTAGACAGGCAGTTCTGTCTCACCCCCACTGCAGAGAGACAGACAGGTAGGGAGACAGGTCAAAGAGACAGACAGGTAGGGAAGGAGAGAGAGGCAGGTCAGAGAGACAGACAGGTAGGGAGGGAGAGACAGGTCAGAGAGACAGACAGGTAGGGAGGGAGAGAGACAGGTCAGAGAGACAGACGGGTAGGGATGGAGAGAGACAGGTCAGAGAGACAGACAGGTAGGCAGGGAGACAGGGAGGGAGACATACAGGTCAAAGAGAGAGACAGGTAGAGAGACAGGTTAATATAATGTCTCACCTGGAAAGCCTCCCAGGTAGACGGGGTTGTTGGTCTCGGCAGAGGTGGATTGTGGGTAAGGGTTGGGGGTGGAGTAGCTACGCCCATCGACACTCAGACTCAGGCTGTGTTTGCTCTTCCTGGCCAGCAGGCGGTGCCAGCGCCCGTCACAAAGCAACGGACCAATGGAACGCACCGACACTCGGCCAGCGCCGTTATTCACGTTAAACACCACCTGTCTCACACACACACACACACACACACACACACACACACACACACACACACACACACACACACACACACACACACACACACACACACACACACACACACACACACACTTCATCAACATCAAACATCCAGAGAAAACTCTAAATATTCAGACTTGTTTCATTTCTTTTCTTCACCTGTCCGTTGATAATCTCCAGGCCGATGGCGTCCACCTTGGCGCTGCTGATTCCCAGAAACACTCCGTCCGATTGGCTCGTTCGAAACTCCAGAGACACCGACATGTCAGAGCCGACCTTATAACCATCACGCACTGAACACACACACACACACACGCACGCACAGACAGACAGACACACACACGTAATCAGATTACAGCAGCAGATATTTTCCGTGTGTTGGACTCACTGAGATCACATGTAATCAGATTACTCACTGAGAGTGGCATATCCGCTACCATTAAAGTAACTTCCTTTCTGGTCGGTGGTGAAACAGGAAGTGACATCATGCTGCGAAGCCGGCTTGGACAGATCCAACATGGCGCCATTGAGACTGACGGAGCGAACACATCCTGGGAGACTGCTGCTGGCCTGAGAGACCAAGAAATTACAGGACGCTTCCTTAATACATGTATATACACTCACCTAAAGGATTATTACACTGGGTGTGTGTGTGTGTGTGTGTGTGTGTGTGTGTCTCTCCGTGTGTCCGTCTGTCTGTGTGTGTGTGTGTGTGTGTGTATGTGTCTCTCCGTGTGTGTGTGTGTGTGTGTGTGTGTGTGTGTGTGTGTGTGTGTGTGCGTGTGTGTGTATGTGTCTCTCCGTGTGTGTGTGTGTGTGTGTGTGTGTGTGTGTGTGTGTGTGTGTGTGTGTGTGTGTGCATGCGTCTCTCCGTGTGTGTGTGTGTGTGTGTGTGTGTGTGTGTGTGTGTGTGTGTGTGTGTGTGTGTGTGTGTGTGTGTGTGTGTGTGTGTGTGTGTGTGTTTGTGTGTGTGTGCATGTGTCTCTCCGTGTGTGTGTGTGTGTGTGTGTGTGTGTGTGTGTGTGTGTGTGTGTGTGTGTGTGTGTGTGTGTGTGTGTGTGTAATCACATTGATCCTGCGGGTGGAGTGTGTGTGTGGCAGTCCTCCCAGATAGAGTCTGCTGTCTACGTCCAACTGGTTTCCTCTGAGAGATGCAGAGTCTGGACTCGACCCGTCCACCGACACCGACAGCGACCGCCGGCTCACCTCGCCGCTCACCTGACACACACAGAGAGACACAGACACACACACACACACAGAGACACAGACACACACACACACACACACACACACACACACAGAGAGACGGAATATGTATTTATTTAGAGTTCAACAACAGAAGAAACATTTAAACATAAAACACAGTAAGTGAAGCTCCCCCGACCATAAACTGAATTGAGGCGTCTTTGTTCGATCACATATTACTAGTACAATGCGTACTACTTGAGTACTGTACTAGTGTGTGTGTGCGTGCGTGCGTGCCCCCCAATTTATACCGAATGCGTAATGGCTCCGGAACGTCGGCGGAGTCAATCGGTTTCCATTAAAGTCAATGTGTGTATTTCCACTGACTGCAGAACGGCTGTGTCACAACTCCGCAGCAGACACGCAGAGCTTCTATCGCAGACGCCGGAGAGCTCCGCAGCAACTCAGCACACGGCAGATAGTGCGGGACAGGAAGTCGAGCAAAGAAACAAAATAAAACATCCGGTTCATTTTCAAAATAAAATACACCGTGCTCACGGCGGATCATATTTCCTTCACTACACCTTGAAAACACAGCACAGAGTTGTTTCCCCTCGACTCCTCTGGATGGAAACTAACTGTTGGTGGTTTTGTGGTTCTATTCTACGTGAATTTGCGAGATCTCGTGGCGTCCTCGTGACTACAGCTGTCAGTCGTGGCCGCAGCCTTGCCGCAACAAATCCGGACCTGGTGGGTATTGACGGACGGCGGAGGACAGAGACGACACACAGCGGAGACGTTACTCAGCCTTTACGGAAGCGGTGTAAATCCCCGGTGAGGACTCACATCGTGCCACTCTCCATCGTTAACGGCGACCGAGGAGGTGATGGAGGCGGGGCCTCTGCCCAGGTCTGCTGACATCATCAGCCGTCCGGCGGTCAGTCTGAGGACAACGAAGTCCATCTGTTTGGAGTCTGAGAGGAGGAGAAGCAAACCGTCCAACGCTCGGCTTCGCACCGACAACCTCAGAGACACACTGGAGACACAAAGAGTCAGAGACACAGAGTCAATGAGTCAGAGACACAGAGACAGAGACACAAAGAGTCAGAGACACAGAGAGTCAGAGACAAAAAGAAACAGGGACACAGAGACACAGAGAGTCAGAGACACAAAGAGTCAGAGACACAGAGAGTCAAAGAGTCAGAGACAGTCAGAGACACAAAGACAGATACACAAAGAGTCAGAGACAGAGAGTCAGAGACACAGAGACACAAAGACAGAGACACAAACAGTCAGAGACACAGAGAGTCAGAGACACAAAGAAACAGGGACACAGAGAGTCAGAGACACAGAGTCAGAGACACAGAGAGTCAAAGAGTCAGAGACACAGAGACAGAGACACAAAGACAGAGACAGAGTCAGAGACACAGAGTCAGAGACACAGAGAGTCAGAGACAAAGTCAGAGACACAGAGAGTCAGAGACACAGCGACACAAAGAGTCAGAGACACAGTGAGTCAGAGACACAGAGAGTCAGAGACAAAGAGTCAGAGACACAGTGAGTCAGAGTAGCAGTCAGAGACACAGAGAGTCAGAGACAAAGAGTCAGAGACACAGAGAGTCAGAGACACAGAGAGTCAAAGAGTCAGAGACACAGAGACAGAGACACAAAGACAGACACAAAGAGTCAGACAGAGTCAGAGACACAGAGACAGAGACACAAAGAGTCAGAGACAGAGTCAGAGACACAGAGACAGAGACACAAAGACAGAGACACAAAGAGTCAGAGACACAGAGACAGAGACACAAAGACAGAGACAGAGTCAGAGACACAGAGTCAGAGACACAGAGAGTCAGAGACAAAGTCAGAGACACAGAGAGTCAGAGACACAGCGACACAAAGAGTCAGAGACACAGTGAGTCAGAGTAACAGAGACACAGAGAGTCAGAGACACAGAGACAGAGACACAAAGACAGAGACAGAGTCAGAGACACAGAGTCAGAGACACAGGGAGTCAGAGTAGCAGTCAGAGACACAGAGAGTCAGAGACAAAGAGAGTCAGAGACAAAGAGTCAGAGACACAGAGAGTCAGAGACACAGTGAGTCAGAATAGCAGAGTCAGAGACACAGAGAGTCAGAGACACAGTGAGTCAGAGACACAGAGAGTCAGAGACAAAGAGTCAGAGACACAGAGAGTCGGAGACACAGTGAGTCAGAGACACAGAGAGTCGGAGACACAGAGAGTCAGAGACACAGAGTCAGAGACAAAGAGTCAGAGACAAAGAGTCAGAGACACAGAGAGTCGGAGACACAGTGAGTCAGAGACACAGAGTCGGAGACACAGTGAGTCAGAGACACAGAGAGTCAGAGACACAGAGAGTCAGAGACACAGAGAGTCAGAGACGCAGTCAGAGACACAGAAAGTCAGAGACACAGAGAGTCAGAGACAAAGAGTCAGAGACACAGAGAGTCAGAGACACAGTGAGTCAGAGTAGCAGAGTCAGAGACACAGAGAGTCAGAGACAAAGAGTCAGAGACAGAGAGTCAGAGACAAAGAGAGTCAGAGAGATTGATTCTGTACAGAACAGAACAGCTGACTTCAGCATCGCCTTGGAGACTCACCTCTTCCTGACGGCGTCCGGGGCGATGATGAAGGTCATGTGACTGTGTTTGGACGAACCGAACTGAACCGCCGCCGGCAGGAAGCTAGGCTCCGCCTCCAACGCACACTGCACACACACACCAACATCCCATAATCAGACAAACACACCAACATCCCATAATCAGCTGCACACAGCAACATCCCATAATCAGACACACACCAACATCCCATAATCAGACCTACACTCCAACATCCCATAATCAGTAACTAATAAATTAACTAATAACAGAGAAGTCATGTTCTGAATGATGAAGAATCCTAAACGTTGTGATTACCGTGGGCGCTCCCGGTGGGAGGGCGCCCAGCTGTGTGGGCGGGGCTCCAGGTTGTGGGGCAGGGTCAGCAGTTGGCTCTACATCCTGGTCTTCAGGAAGCACCACCCCCCCGGCCCTCTCCTCCAATAGGCAGCTGTCGAGCTCCGCCCCTTCGTACTTCAGAGCCCCTGATAGGTCCACCAGCCTGCACGGAGCCAATAAGAGAGCCACAAACATTCAAATGTGTTGGGCAATATTACCACCTTTATTCTTATATTATTCAGATTTTTTAAGGAAATATTCCAACTATTCCCCCTAATATTTCACCCTTTCCTCTTATAGTATTCCCACTTGTATGTATGTACACTTTATGCTGCATTCACGTGTTGTGGGACGAATGTGAAAAACGAGTTTCCGCGTTGGGAAAGTCACGTGAACGCCTGCTGAATTCTGAAGAACTCAGAAACTCTGAGAATGAAAGTAAACACACGGAGGGTAAGACTCAGAGAGAGACTCAGGTAAACCCGCACCAGGTAAATGGAAGAGACTTACGCTCCGGACAGCACCAAGTGTTGGATGCAGCCTCTGAAACTCCGGTACACTTCCTGTAATCTGATTGGAAGACGAGACTCCTCCCCTGATGGCAGCCCACCAATAAAAAAAGAGGCTGGAGACAGACGAGATAATCCGCCGGGCAGAGAGACAGACTTCCTTTGTTCCTCGTCCACCTGCAAAGACAGAGACCTGACAGACAGACAAGACGTATGTCCATTAATACAGGTAGACAGGCAGACAGACAGGCAGACAGGCAGGCAGGCAGGCAGACAGACAGACAGACAAGACGTATATCCATTAATACAAACAGACAGACAGACAGACAAGACGTATATCCATTAATACAGACAGACAGACAGACAGACAGACAGACAGACAGACAGGCAGACAGGCAGACAGGCAGACAGGCCGACAGGCAAGACGTATATCCATTAATACAGGTAGACAGGCAGACAGGCAGACAGACAGGCAGGCAGGCAGACAGACAGACAGACAGACAGACGGAAGGGAAGAAGGAAGAGAAGAAGAGGAAGAAGGAAGGGAAAAGTGTTTCCATGGTAACACCTACTTCCTGTTGACGTTGATAATGACAGAGTGTTTTGTTCCGTCGCTGAAGGATCCTCCGTCAGGTTTTACCACCGCCACCATCCGAGTAGCCCCGCCCACTTCGCCAAGCTCCGCCTCCAGCGCTCCGGAGAACAGCTGCACCGACAGGAAGTGCTGCACACACAGGAAACAGTCACGCTTAGACAGGAAACAGTCACACTTGGACAGGGAGCCAATCAGAGAGCCACAAATACTGTCTACCCTGTAGGTACATTTGTTGAAAAGTGAGAACATCTGGGACAAAACGTAGCAACACACAGACTGAAGTATTCAGATTACTGCAGTAAAAGTACTAATACCACACTGTAAAAATACTCTATTACAACTCTGTCTATCTGTCTGTCTGTCTCACCTGTCTCACCTTTCTCTGTGTCCGCTCCTCGCTGAAGGCAGCCAGCAGGAGTCCTGATTGGTTTAGGGAGGAGAAGGAGAAGAGAAGCTCCGCCTCCTGACTGAGTGACGGCGCGGCTATCTGAACGAAGCCGCCGGCCAACAGCGACACGCTGCGCACCGCCTGACAGGAAACAGGAAACAGTTAGATGTAAACACCGCCTGACAGGAAACAGGAAACAGTTAGATGTAAACACTGCCTGACAGAAAACAGGAAACATATATAAAACACCACCTGACAGGAAACAGGAAACAGTTAGATGTAAACACTGCCTGACAGGAAACAGTTAGATATAAACACCGCCTGACAGGAAACCGATGTAAACACCGCCTGACAGGAAACAGTTAGATATAAACACCACCTGACAGGAAACAGTTAGATATAAACACCACCTGACCGGAAACAGTTAGATATAAACACCGCTTGACAGGAAACAGATATAAACACCACCTCACAGGAAACAGTTAGATATTAACACCACCTGACAGGAAACGGTTAGATATAAACACCACCTGACAGGAAACAGTTAGATATAAACACCGCCTGACAGGAAACAGTTAGATATAAACACCACCTGACGGGAAACAGTTGGATATAAACACCACCTGACAGGAAACAGGAAACATATATAAAACACCACCTGACAGGAAACAGTTAGATATAAACACCACCTGACAGGAAACAGTTAGATATAAACACCGCCTGACAGGAAACAGTTAAATATAAACACCACCTGACAGGAAACAGTTAGATATAAACACCGCCTGACAGGAAACAGATATAAACACCGCCTGACAGGAAACAGTTAGATATAAACACCGCCTGACAGGAAACAGTTAGATATAAACACCGCCTGACAGGAAACAGGAAACATATATAAAACACCACCTGACAGGAAACAGTTAGATATAAACACCACCTGACAGGAAACAGATGTATCTACGTTAGGTTACCTCGAGGACGCAGCCCTTGCGGACGCCGTACGCGTCTCTCAGCAGGTCGAAGTTGGAGCGGGCGATCTCCACGTTCTTTATGCAGCCCACGTACGACCTGGAGACCACCTGTCGCCTAGCATCCAGAAAGAGACAGAAAGGAAATGGTCAGACCTGCGCTGTGACATCACGGCGTCTCCGTTTGGTGACATCACAGCCTCACCTGATTGGGCGGGAGGCAGGAAGTCCTCCGATGTAGATGGGGTCCAGGTCGGAGCGGTTCAGGTCCGAGGCCGAGCCAGGAGACTCCGCCTCCAACACCTCCTTCTCTGATGATTGGTCGGCGGCCATGATGGATAGGTAACCTGCACACACACACAAAGACACACACACACACACACACACACACACACACACACACACACACACACACACAAACATTAGCAGGGGACACTCACCGTACTGCAGATACAAGAAGGATTTAAAAGACAAGCTTGCTTAGGACTCTCTGTTCTGGATGTTTGAAAAACGTCCCTGACTACCCTAACCTGTCCCTGACTACCTGACTACCCTAACCTGTCCCTGACTACCTGACTACCCTAACCTGTCCCTGACTACCTGACTACCCTAATCTGTCCCTGACTACCTGACTACCCTAACCTGTCCCTGACTACCCTGACCTGTCCCTGACTACCCTAACCTGTTCCTGACTACCTGACTACCCTAACCTGTCCCTGACTACCCTGACCTGTCCCTGACTACCCTAACCTGTCCCTGACTACCCTAACCTCTCCCTGACTACCTGACTACCCTAACCTGTCCCTGACTACCCTGACCTGTCCCTGACTACCCTGACCTGTCCATGACTACCTGACTACCCTAACCTGTCCCTGACTACCTGACTACCCTAACCTGTCCCTGACCTGTCCCTGACTACCTGACTACCCTAACCTGTCCCTGACTACCTGACTACCCTAACCTGTCCCTGACTACCCTAACCTGTCCCTGACTACCCTAACCTCTCCCTGACTACCCTAACCTCTCCCTGACTACCCTAACCTCTCCCTGACTACCCTAACCTGTCCTTGACTACCCTAACCTCTCCCTGACTACCTGACTACCCTAACCTGTCCCTGACTACCCTAACCTGTCCCTAACTACCCTAACCTGTCCCTGACTACCTGACTACCCTAATCTGTCCCCGACTACCTGACTACCCTAACCTGTCCCTGACTACCCTAACCTGTCTCTGACTACCTGACTACCCTAACCTGTCCCTGACTACCCTAACCTCTCCCTGACTACCTGACTACCCTAACCTCTCCCTGACTACCTGACTACCCTGACTACCCTAACCTGTCCCTGACTACCTGACTACCCTAACCTGTCCCTAACTACCCTAACCTGTCCCTGACTACCCTAACCTCTCCCTGACTACCTGACTACCCTAACCTGTCCCTAACTACCCTAACCTGTCCCTAACTACCCTAACCTGTCCCTGACTACCCTAACCTCTCCCTGACTACCTGACTACCCTAACCTGTCCCTGACTACCCTAACCTCTCCCTGACTACCTGACTACCCTAACCTGTCCCTGACTACCCTAACCTGTGCCGATGCATTCCTCTCTCAGATAGCATTATGGGATGCCTTAATGTTATTAATGAGGTTTCAGCCTGTTTCTATAGCAACTGATAACTAATCCAAACCTTTGCGTTTGCTCCTCTGCAGAGTGATCTTGTACCAAACACCGGTGTTGTACTTCCTGTTGGAGGTCAAGGTTAGAGCGCCAGAGCCAAGGTCAAAGGTCAGACGCACACGCCCCTCCACCAGCTCCATGGACAGGAAGTCCCTCTGCCGGAGACAGGATGTCAGATTTATTCTCCATTCTTTACAGAGCATTTGTTGAAAAAAGCTGTGTGTGTGTGTGTGTGTGTGTGTGTGTGTGTGTGTGTGTGTGTGTGTGTGTGTGTGTGTGTGTGTGTGTGTGTGTGTGTGTGTGTGTGTCCTACAGTGTTGTTGGAGGCCAGGTAGAGCAGTAATCCGCTTGGCGACAGTGTTTTGAACAGCAGCACAATGGAGGTGGAGGTCGCTCGCAGAGACTTCTGAACCAATGAGAAACCAGATCCATCAAAGTGGAAGGAGGTCTCCTCCGCCTGGGGACTGAAAGACAGGCGGTGTTTACTTGCTGAAGCAGCCTCCACACGCTCCGTTCCTGTGTGGTTAGCTGCTGAAGCAGCCTCCACACGCTCCGTTCCTGTGTTTACCTGCTGAAGCAGCCTCCACACGCTCCGTTCCTGTGCTCGTAGTTCCAGAGTCCAATGTTCTTCTCGTTGAGCGAAGCTTCCCCCAGACAGCCCTGGAAGCTGTCGGCCCGCAGCGCCGCCGCCCGCCGGGTCTCCGCTCCGAGTCCTCCGACGTGGATCACCGAGTTTCTGTCGATGTCTAAAACTCGGGCCGGGCCCGGCGACGTCGCCGTCACCACAGGCAACGGCGCCGCCTCCGCCTCCAGCTGATGGACCGACAGAGAGACATGGGCCCCGAACCTGCCAACATGTGACATCATCAGCATAACATGACATCATCTGCATAATATGACATCATCAGCATAAATTGCAGGGTTTCCCGCAGCACTTTGCAGTTAAGGTGGCCACCTAAGTAACACACGCCTGCCGCCTTAACTACGCATAAAAAAGTATATGAGCGATAGCCGCCGTGTTACTCTGTCCTGTTTTCTCCCTTTCATTCCAAACCACACAGCTGACAACCTGCAGGTGAAGGCGGTGGAGACCGGCTCAGACATAAACGTCATGGACTGCTGTGGACTTGTCAGTCTCGCAAGCGATTTCAGGAAAGTGGCTGCATGTGTCCGACAATGCCCAGAACATTAACCGGTACAAATGTGTCCACGGACACATAGTGCAGAACATGTGTCAGAGCCTCCCGGATGGTGACCTGAGACTCCGTTTCCTGCTTGTCAGTCAATGGTTAACGATCGGTTAACATTTAATTACATTATAACATACATGCCCATAGCTGTATCCCTTCTAGCTTTAACCCTGTTTTTGCTCTTTTCTTTTTGTTAGATTCAGTACTTTGTTCCAGCCTGAAGGTCGTTGGAGGGTACAGGTGCAGAGAGTATCTACCGTGTGGCGTTGATTCTGGTCCACTGGTTGTTGCTGATGTCCAGTCCAGGAAAGTCCAGTCTGCTGCTGCCTGAACCGACGTCCCAGACCAGAGATACCTTCCCAGCATGCATCTCTACAGCCAGGAAGTCCACCTGACACACGGTAACACAGAGACTTACAGAGTGAACAGTGACCGTGCTCCCAGAGGAAACCTTTAGTCTCAAATCAAACACTGCCGTTATGCACGGACCGGAAATTACTCTTTGTCTGTTTAATGGTGAACTGCAGCTGGGCGGACAACAGTAGGTGTCGGTGATGGCTTGTTTTCTCACTAACTGACAGCAGTGTAGATACAGAGATTCTTTATTGTCCCATAGGGATTATATATATATATATATATATATATATATATATATATATATATATATATATATATATTAGGTCTGTTGAAATAACGCGTTAATTTCGATTAAGAAAAATTAGTGTGTTAAAAAAATTAATCGCAATTAATCCATTCCATATTGACCTTTGACCCGGAGCCGCTCTAACCACTATACAACTGTAAAATGAAGGAGGGAGAGCATGTATGTAGCCATATATATATATGCATATTTTTCCACAGCCGCTGCATATTGACACACCTAAACGTGCAATGTAAGCTAACTAATTAGCGTTGTTGTTCCTATACTACGGCTGAAGTTACTGCGTAGCGATCATAGACCGTATATATAGATGTAGCGATCATAGACCGTATATAAAGATGTAGCGATATGCGTTCACCAGATCTGCTGTCATTGCTTGACTTGGACGACAGAAGTTGCTCGACGGCGTTTCTCCACTTTTTGCCACAGCTGATAAATTATCCGGACTTCTTTCGGCGGATTGATTGATAGCTGTCCTCCAGAGTGAACAGAACTACGTCCATGGCAACGCTCTGCTTTGCATGGCAACGGTGTGTTATGCTTAGCAGCGGTCTGTTATGAAGAAATTACAGACCGCATTCTACATTAGAATTCAACCAAGCCATGTAATAAATATATATATATTAGGGCTGTCAGTTTTACGTGTTATTAACGGCGTTAAAGCAAACCCATTTTAATGCCGATCATTTTTTTAACGCACGATTAACGCATAGAGCAACGGGATCTGTTAGTCCACTTCTTTAACTGTCTATGGCCACGCCATGTCCCGCCCTAGTTATGATAGTGGATTGGTCAGGGGATAGGACCTGAACTAATGGGGTTACGTTACCTTGGACGCCTGGCCAATAGTAGTGATTGAAGGGCGGGTCTTGTAATTTCCCAGACCGGAAACAAAACAGACACAAGCCGCGGCCGGTTTGAGCCAAAGACAGTATGGTTTGAGCTTGCTAGCCGCGTAGCTAGTAGGCTCGTGACGGCGATTATCTTCAGAGCGAGCGAGTAGTGACTCTACAGTCAGTGAGAGAAACAAAGAGTCTCCTCTGTTCTTTCTGACCACGGTGGGAAACCTGCAGCAGGAAAACCCTCTCCTTGATTTTACGTTGGTTATGAACGAGAACGAGAACCAGGAAATGAGTCACGGGAAACCAGTTGCTATGACGACGTCTATGCCGCTGACGACGCTATGAGCCCATAGACAGTAGGACGAGCCACGCTCGCCTCAGGCATGAGGCAGTACTACCTGCAGTACTACCTGCAGTACTACCTGCAATGGAAAATCGAGGTAACAGCGTTACATTATGTGACAGATTATTAGCTCCAAGTGTGAATGTTAGTGTGAAATTGAACATAACGTATATGACAATGTTGTTTTCAATAAAAAAAACATTGTCACAAAGTAGCCAATCTACTTTTTCATGCTGATAAGAGAATTAAAATGAGAAAATATAATGGGACAAAAAGAAATCAAGGGACATTTAGAATAGATAAAAATGTGCGATTAATCGCGAGTTAACTATGACATTAATGCGATTAAATATTTTAATCGCTTGACAGCACTAGTATCTTTTGGTATGCATTTCAGAAAAAAAATGGTTAGGATTCAGGTGTAATTGCAAATGGTGATTAATCATGATTAATCCACTGAAAATTCTGATTAATTTGATTAAAAATTTTAATCATTTGACAGCCCTAATATATATATATCTATCTATATATATATATATATATATATATATATATATATATATATATATATATATATATATATATATATATAGATATATATATAGATATATATATAGATATATATATAGATATTTTTTTTACAGGAAACTTACAGGATATACAGGAAAACACTAACGTATATATGACATTTGTATAGTTTCAAAAAGGTGTTTAACCACTTCAACAAGTATAAAAACACGAGGTGTTATGCCTCTCGGTTTACTATTGTATGTGCGTGCGTTACCGTGGTGTTCTCGGTGTATTTGTGTGTGTGTGTGTGTGCGTGCGTGCGTTACCGTGGTGTTCTCGGTGTATTTGTGTGTGTGTGTGCGTGCGTTACCGTGGTGTTGCTGCCCAGGAAGAAGAGCAGGTTTTCTGGGCTGGTTGTCTTGACGACCAGGCTCAGAGTGTTGAAGTTACTGGAGAGGATCTGCGGCCGGTAGGAGCGAACGCAGTCTCTGTCCGCCTGCACCGCCACCTTAATCTGAGGACGACATCATCATCATCATCATCATCATCATCATCTCTCTCATCCGACAGTCACGGCGATTACCTCCAGAGCGAGTAGCGACTCTAGAGTCATAGAAAGAAAAGTGTCTCCCTGTTCTTTCTTTCTGTTGTTGTTTCCACAGCCAGGAGACACATTGTGTTTAAAATGAAGCTGGAGGAGCAAAAACAAACACAGCTGGCTAAACTATTTAAACATGGCGGGTTTGTTCAGGACTCCGTCTTTCACCTTTTGGGATCGCCTCAGCTCGCTTGGAACATCGACTGAGGTGGTACTAAAAAAAGTACCTGTGAGCAGGTACCAGGTACTTTTTTTCGTAATGGAAAACCAAAAAAGGCGAGTAGAGTCGAGGCGAGTTGAGCAGGTACCAGGTAATGGAAAAGCACCATTAGAGTAAGAAGTATGAATATTTAGAGTAAGAAGTATGAATATTTAGAATAAGAAGTATGAATATTTAGAGTAAGAAGTCTGAATATTTAGAGTAAGAAGTATGAATATTTAGAGTAAGAAGTATGAATATTTAGAATAAGAAGTATGAATATTTAGAGTAAGAAGTATGAATATTCAGAGTAAGAAGTATGAATATTTAGAGTAAGAAGTATGAATATTTAGAGTAAGAAGTATGAATATTTAGAGTAAGAAGTCTGAATATTTAGAATAAGAAGTCTGAATATTTAGAGTAAGAAGTCTGAATATTTAGAGTAAGAAGTATGAATATTTAGAGTAAGAAGTATGAATATTCAGAGTAAGAAGTATGAATATTTAGAGTAAGAAGTATGAATATTTAGAGTAAGAAGTCTGAATATTTAGAATAAGAAGTCTGAATATTTAGAGTAAGAAGTCTGAATATTTAGAATAAGAAGTCTGAATATTTAGAATAAGAAGTCTGAATATTTAGAATAAGAAGTCTGAATATTTAGAGTAAGAAGTCTGAATATTTAGAATAAGAAGTATGAATATTTAGAATAAGAAGTATGAATATTTAGAGTAAGAAGTATGAATATTCAGAGTAAGAAGTATGAATATTTAGAATAAGAAGTATGAATATTTAGAGTAAGAAGTATGAATATTTAGAGTAAGAAGTATGAATATTCAGAGTAAGAAGTATGAATATTTAGAATAAGAAGTATGAATATTTAGAATAAGAAGTATGAATATTTAGAGTAAGAAGTCTGAATATTTAGAGTAAGAAGTATGAATATTTAGAATAAGAAGTATGAATATTTAGAATAAGAAGTATGAATATTTAGAATAAGAAATCTGAATATTTAGAGTAAGAAGTATGAATATTTAGAGTAAGAAGTCTGAATATTTAGAATAAGAAGTCTGAATATTTAGAATAAGAAGTATGAATATTTAGAGTAAGAAATCCGAATATTTAGAGTAAGAAGTATGAATATTTAGAGTAAGAAGTATGAATATTTAGAATAAGAAGTCTGAATATTTAGAATAAGAAGTATGAATATTTAGAGTAAGAAGTCTGAATATTTAGAGTAAGAAGTATGAATATTTATGAATATTTAGTGTGCTAGGTACCGAGGCGGCCTGGCGTCTGGCCTGATCGATCAGCTCTCTGATGTCAGACAGATTCCTGCTCAGCGTTTCTCCCAGCATGCTCAGCGGCTTAATCCGCTCCATTAGACGCTCCGTACGATGCTCCGCCTCTTCCAGTTTTCGCTGCACCTCATTGGCTGAAGAGGAAAACAACAAGAAGTGTTACTAACACACAATGAAAGAAAGTGTGAGTGACTCTGTGTGTGTGTGTATGTGCGTGCGTGCGTGTGTGTGTGTGTCTGACCTGCAGTGTGTGTGTGTGTCACCAGCTTGTTGGTCTCCCTCACGGTGTTGTTGGTGTTTTCCACCACAGAAGAAGAATTCTGCAGCTGCCGTGTGAGGCGGTGCAGACGCTGCAGCGCCGCCTGCAGGCCGGAGTCAGCCGCCGCCACCTGTAGCGCCGCATCCTGCAGCAACGCAGACGAGCCTGAGGGACAGACAGACAGGTCAGAGAGACAGACAGGTCAGACAGACAGGTCAGAGAGACAGACAGGTCAGACAGACAGGTCAGAGACAGGTCAGAGAGAGAGACAGGTCAGACAGACAGGTCAGACAGACAGGTCAGAGAGACAGACAGGTCAGACAGACAGGTCAGAGACAGGTCAGAGAGAGAGACAGGTCAGACAGACAGGTCAGAGAGACAGACAGGTCAGAGAGACAGGTCAGAGACAGGTCAGAGAGAGAGACAGGTCAGAGAGAGAGACAGGTCAGACAGACAGGTCAGAGAGACAGACAGGTCAGAGAGAGAGAGAGAGACAAACACAAAGACAGGAAGTAATAAAGAAAGAAAAGGAATCTCACCGTTAGACAGGCTCTGCAGCTCTCTGATTGGCCGACGCAGGAGTAGGCTGGAGTTACGTACACTATCTTTGACCAATCCCAGTCGGCTGGTTACCATGGAGACATTCAGCTGCAGCTCTGGAGACACACAGACAAAAGACGGACTGAAATTCTGAACTTAATGTCCATGAAACCATTTAATTAAAACATAATTTATTCACTCAGTTTAGCTCAGATATAAAGACTCGAAACAGACACACACAGACACACACTGACACACACAGACACACACAGACACACACAGACACACACTGACACACACAGACACACACAGACACACACTGACACACACTGACACACACAGACACACACAGACACACACAGACACACACAGACACACACAGACACACACTGACACACACTGACACACACTGACACACACACACAGACACACACAGACACACACAGACACACACACAGACACACACAGACACACACAGACACACACACACACACTGACACACAGACACACACAGACACACACAGACACACACTGACACACACAGACACACACTGACACACACTGACACACACTGACACACACCGACACACACCGACACACACCGACACACACCGACACACACCGACACACACCGACACACACCGACACACACTGACACACACTGACACACACACACAGACACACACAGACACACACAGACACACACACACACACACACACAGACACACACAGACACACACAGACACACACAGACACACACACACACTGACACACACCGACACACACCGACACACACTGACACACACACAGACACACACACACACACACACTGACACAAACACACACACACACAGACACACACACTGACACACACCGACACACACCGACACACACTGACACACACTGACACACACACACACTGACACACACACACACACACACTGACACACACACACACACACTGACACAAACACACACACACACAGACACACACACTGACACAAACCTTCAGCGGTCTCGTTGATTTGCTGACTTTCTTCTAAAACTGCGGCGCTGGCTTTCAGTCTGGCCCCGCCCTCTTCTGACAGCGGCTGCTCTGATTGGACGCTCTGAAACACACACACACGAGAACAGACGTGTGAAGACGCTCACTCTGTAAACTCTGTACCACACTCTGTAAACTCTGTACCACACTCTGTAAACTCTGTACCACACTCTGTAAACTCTGTAACACACTCTGTAAACTGTAACACACTCTGTAAACTGTAACACACTGTAAACTGTAACACACTCTGTAAACTGTAACACACTCTGTAAACTGTAACACACTCTGTAAACTCTGTAACACACTCTGTAAACTCTGTAACACACTCTGTAAACTGTAACACACTCTGTAAACTGTAACACACTCTGTAAACTGTAACACACTCTGTAAACTCTGTAACACACTCTGTAAACTCTGTAACACACTCTGTAAACTGTAACACACTCTGTAAACTGTAACACACTCTGTAAACTGTAACACACTCTGTAAACTGTAACACACTCTGTAAACTCTGTAACACACTCTGTAAACTCTGTAACACACTGTAAACTGTAACACACTCTGTAAACTGTAACACACTCTGTAAACTCTGTAACACACTCTGTAAACTGTAACACACTCTGTAAACTCTGTAACACACTCTGTAAACTGTAACACACTCTGTAAACTGTAACACACTCTGTAAACTGTAACACACTCTGTAAACTGTAACACACTCTGTAAACTCTGTAACACACTCTGTAAACTCTGTAACACACTCTGTAAACTCTGTAACACACTCTGTAAACTCTGTAACACACTCTGTAAACTGTAACACACTCTGTAAACTCTGTAACACACTCTGTAAACTCTGTAACACACTCTGTAAACTCTGTAACACACTCTGTAAACTGTAACACACTCTGTAAACTGTAACACACTCTGTAAACTGTAACACACTCTGTAAACTCTGTAACACACTCTGTAAACTCTGTAACACACTGTAAACTGTAACACACTCTGTAAACTCTGTAACACACTCTGTAAACTCTGTAACACACTCTGTAAACTCTGTAACACACTCTGTAAACTCTGTAACACACTCTGTAAACTGTAACACACTCTGTAAACTGTAACACACTCTGTAAACTGTAACACACTCTGTAAACTGTAACACACTCTGTAAACTGTAACACACTCTGTAAACTGTAACACACTCACCATGTTGAGAGCCAGCGAGGCGGCGGCTTGGGCGATGGCGGCAACCTGCTGCGCCGAGTCCACTCGTTCTGTGATGTCACTGTCCAGCTGAACCAATCGGCTGCCGTTCTGAGACACGTTACACACCGACGACAGAGAGCTGACGGAGAACACACACACAGACGCACACACACACAGACAGACACACACACAGACACATACACACACAGTATTTTCATTTGATTTTGATTTCAACCTGTGATACAGATTCACTTTAGTTTGAGTTTCTAGTTTTTATTTTGTTTTCATTTCAGTTTCCTGTAACAAACCTAAAACACACACACACTGCGTTACCTGTGCACAGAGAGGGTGTGGCTCTGAAGCAGATGGGCGTGGCTTTCAGCGCTGTAAACCTTCTCCAGAGCGTCGCTCATCTTCAGTCCGACAACCAGAGAGTCAACATGAACCCTCAGCAGGGGGCGCCACCGAGCCAGCTGCTCACTCAGCTGATCCACCGTCTATACACACACACACACACACACACACACACACACACACACACACACACACACACACACACACACACAGTAATAATCATCAGTATTAATGTTTGTTTTTGTTATATAATATAGTAAGACAGACAGACAGGTTTAGTCTCACTGAGGTGCTGTTGGTGATTTCCTCCATCAGGTCGACGGTGTCGTCCAGCAGCAGCTGACTCTCCTCCATCTGGCCGTCCAACAACAGGAAGTCCACACTCAGGTTCTGACACGCAGACTGAAACACAACAAAACTTATTTAACTAATGTTATTTACTTAATTGATATTGTGACAAAAAAGTCAAAATATTTCAAAGGAAAAAAAGCAAAATGTTTTAGGAATTGATTGTGTGTGTGTGTGTGTGTGTGTGTGTGTGTGTGTGTGTTACCTGGTATTGTTGCACCTGAGTGTGTGCGGCGTCCAGCAGTGTGTGTGTTTGTGTGTTTCGCTGTGCACTGTTGCTCAGCTGTGTCTCTGCGTGTTGCAGCGTTTCCATGACGACAGAGAGGTCTGCGGAGAGGGGGCGGAGCCTGTCGTCAGCCGGCGCCCTGCCGGACAGGAAGTCCTCCTGCAGCGAGCGGAGCAGAAACTCCGACAGACTGCAGACAGAGAGAATCAGAATCAATAGTGGCGTTAAAAGTAATTTGGTCAGCTGGTTATTATGGAATCTGATGTATTTTATTCATGAAACACTGACCGGAGCTCCTGATTGGCCGCTGCCCCGGCGGCCGACATGTTGACGACGTGGAAGGTTTCCAACATGGCCGTCACCTCCTCAAGCAGAGCCTTCCGATTGGCTGAATCCAGCTGCTCCGCTGCGCTTTGGTTCAGAAGCCCCGCCTCCCTCTGAAGCTCTGCACCAATCAGAATACAGAGATTTATTCATGTTAATTAATGAATCAATATATCGAGTAGGCCTACGTGTCTGAAATGTTTTATATTTGAATGTTTGTTTACCCTGGATGTTTTCCTGAAGGCTGCCGATTCCTTCCAGCAGCAATGCACCCTGGGAAAGACTGTGGTTGGTGGACACGCCCACTTTATCCAGGTTGTTAGACAGACGGTAGACCTGGCCAATCAGGACACAGGACAAACATTTCTTCAGACAACACCCACAATCCTCTAAAGTTTTATCGAAACATTTCAAACACAAAGCTCTGGCAGGAAATATTCACTCTGTTTACAGACAATACCGTGTTCTACGTTTGTAACGTGTTTACAGGAACATAAACAGAGGGGATTGTGGGTACCTGCTGAAGCAGAGCGCTGAGGTCAGAGGTCACATGACTGAGTTCTTCTTCCACTCCGGACAGACGCAGAGCGACCGAGCCGTTCTCTGGAAACGCCGCCTGAATCGACAGCAGCAAACATGATCAGAAACAGTAACTAAAGATCAAACAGTAACTAAAGATCAAACAGTAACTATAGATCAAACAGTAACTAACGATCAAACAGTAACTAAAGATCAAACAGTAACTAAAGATCAAACAGTAACTAAAGATCAAACAGTAACTATAGATCAAACAGTAACTATAGATCAAACAGTAACTAAAGATCAAACAGTAACTAACGATCAAACAGTAACTAACGATCAAACAGTAACTAAAGATCAAACAGTAACTAAAGATCAAACAGTAACTATAGATCAAACAGTAACTAAAGATCAAACAGTAACTAAAGATCAAACAGTAACTATAGATCAAACAGTAACTATAGATCAAACAGTAACTATAGATCAAACAGTAACTATAGATCAAACAGTAACTAAAGATCAAACAGTAACTATAGATCAAACAGTAACTATAGATCAAACAGTAACTAAAGATCAAACAGTAACTAAAGATCAAACAGTAACTGAGAGCAGGTTCTTGCAGGTTTCAGTAAGTCACATTTAAGACTTTTTTCAGACATTTTAAGAACATAAAGATTGAGATTTAAGACCTATACGCATTACCAAAAAAAAATATTCAAATCAAAGAAATTCTGAAAAAAAGAATTTTATTTCAATGAATTCAGTCATTGAAAAAGCATTAATTTAATTTACATTAGTAACCTTTCACACCCAACAACGTGCCAAACCGCAGGCGCTAAATGAAAATAGGCTAAAACAAACTTGCCCTCAAATAGAGTAGATTTCATATTTATTTACATTACAAAACATCATATTATGGTCTGCTGAAGGCATTTTGCGGCTAGCTTGTGTTTCTCCGCTGTGGCGCGTGACTCGTACCTGGAGCTGCGTACCGCTGTGATCTAGCCACGTCTCGATAAAAGTACACTTTGACACTTGACATTAACCTATGACAACACAACCTGTCATAAATATGTCATGACAACTTGACGTTAACCTACGACAACATATCCTGTCATAAATATGTCATGAGGGGACCAATTATCAAACTTTCAGAAACGATTTAGCGTTATGTGTCATGAATATTATCCGTAACTTCTAGTAAAGTGGAACCATTTGTCGTTAAGATGTCTTATAGTTATAAGACCAGTTTGATGACAGTGAATGCAGTACCGGGGTGATTTATCAAGTTTTGGAATTGTTGCTAACAATAGTTAGCTGCCATTAGCTCAGTTAGCTGTAACGTTAGCTGCCATTAGCTCAGTCAGCTGTAACGTTACAGCTGACTCAGCCCTGGGCTGCAAAGAGCCAAACCCGGACAGAAAACCATCTCGGTGACGTTGCATTCCCTCTCGTGAAGTGGCCTTCTCGTTAAGGGTTACCTGGAAGTCTCTCGTCGTGTTCTCCAGCAGCACCAGCTGGCGGTACGGCGCCATGGCAACGGCGCTCAGGTTGACAGACAGGAAGTTGTTATGTATTTGTTCCAGATCGTCCAACAGAACGCCAGTACACTTGTCATCACACGCTGGAGACGGAAACACACACATGTTAACACAGCGGGGGGTTGTTTGTGCGTGGGCATGTGTGTGTGTGTGTGTGTGTGTGTGTGTGTGT